>AWOL01S0162577.1:0-30262 GCA_000715115.1 Nicotiana otophora | reverse complement strand
GCCTTGATTACTTTGACACTTACTCGCCAGTAACGAGGATAACATTTATTAGGGTGTTAGTGGGAATAGTGGCCGTGTATGGTCTTGAAATCCATCAAATAGATGTTAAAATAGCTTTCTTAAATGGAGAATTAGAGGAAGAGATTTACATGGAACAACCTGAGGGTTTTGTGGTAACTGGTAAAGAAAAGAAAGTGTGCAAACTTGTTAAGTCACTTTATGGACTTAAGCAAGCACCCAAATAATGGCATGCCAAATTTGACCAAACAATGTTGGCAAGTGGGTTTAAAATTAATGAGTGTGACAAATGTGTTTACATTAAAAATACTCCAGGTCATGAAGTCATTGTTTGTTTATATGTTGATGACATGTTGATAATGAGCAAAAGCATGGCAGATATAAATTCTACTAAGCACATGTTGGCTAGAAACTTCGATATGAAAGACTTAGGAGTTGCTGATGTGATCTTAGGAATCAGAATTCACAAGACTCCACAAGGTCTAGCATTATCACAGTCTCANTTGGCAAGTGGGTTTAAAATCAACGAGTGCGACAAATGTGTTTACATTAAAAACACTCCAGGTCATGAAGTCATTGTTTGTTTATATGTTGATGACATGTTGATAATGAGCAAAAACATGGCAGATATAAATGCTACTAAGCGCATGTTGGCTAGCAAATTCGATATGAAAGACTTAGGAGTTGCTGATGTGATCTTAGGAATCAGAATTCACAAGACTCCACAAGGTCTAGCATTATTACAGTCTCACTACATTGAAAAGGTACTTGACAAGTTCAAATATTTTGATTTCACAATTGCCAAGACTCCAACTGACGTGAGTTATGCACTTCAAAAGAATGAAGGTGAAAGTGACTCACAACTGGATTATGCAAGAGTATTGGGAAGTTTGATGTATATCATGAATTGTACACGACCAGATATAGCATGTGCTATTAGTAAACTGAGTCGGTTTACAAGTAATCCCAATCACATACATTGGATGGCAATGAAACGAGTTTTGGGGTATCTCAAACATACCCAAAATTACGCTTTGCATTATAACAAATATCCCTCCGTGATCGAGGGATATAGTGATGCAAATTGGATCACTGGATCATCTGAAGTTAAATCCACGAGTGGATATGTTTTCACAATTGGGGGTGGAGCAGTGTCTTGGAAATCATCCAAACAAACGTGCATCGCCCGTTCTACAATGGAATCTGAATTCATAGCTTTAGATAAGGCCGGTGAAGAAGCTGAATGGCTCCGGAATTTCTTGGAAGATATTCCATTTTGGCCCAAACCTTTGGCACCTATTTGTATACATTGTGATAGTCAAGCGGCAATAGGCAGGGCAGGGAGCGTTATGTATAACGGAAAATCTCGTCATATACGACGGAGACACAATACCGTTAGACAACTACTCTCTAGTGGTGTTATCACAATTGACTACATAAAGTCAAGAGATAACGTGTCGGATCCACTTACAAAAGGCCTATCTAGAGAGGCAGTTGAAAGATCATCAAAGGGAATGGGGTTAAGGTCTAGGACAAGTCATCATGACGGTAACTCTACCTAGCAGACTGGAGATCCCACGAGCTAGGTTCAAAGAGATCAAACAAAGTTATGAATGACGGTTCAACATTGTCAAATAACTCAACCCATTCTCGTGATGAAGACAATGTTCAGAAATCAAGGTAAAGCATTAAGGCTTTTTGATGAGTCAACAAAGCTTAAAGGTTTTTTAATGATTTGCTAAGTCTGGCAGGATATGACCAGATAGTGTGTCTATAGGATTACACGTTTAGAAATCACCTATGTGAGTGTGAAGTGTAAGCCGCTTCAAGGGGAATGAAAGTAAAGGCCCATTCTCTAAGCACTCATGAAACCAGGCGGTGTTCATGGCTGAAACGAACACAACCGTGAGAACCATAGATGGTTAAGGATTGATTGTGTGACTTATGTTGTCTAGGTATACAACAAAGCTCGACGGTTCAAAGATATCAAATCTACCGATTGACCGAGTATATCCGATATAAGTTCACTACGGAAAGTTCAAAGGGAAACCTACTTATCCAGATGCAATTAATTCTTGCATGTAAAACACACACGCGTCCGTGCATTCCTTTATTTTATAGCCATTCCCCATTCATGTGGGGGATTGTTGGGATTTTAAGCTTGTGTAGCTTAAAGAGGATGAATGAGAAATAGAGGAAAAATAAAATATTTGAGTTTCCCTTGGGAAAGGGACATTGTCCCATATCGGAGGAAGAAAAGGCTTTTGATGGGTATATATATAATTGCTCTTCTTCTAGATCTTAAAGAGTTAAGAAAAAGGCAAGCCTCGCGTCGCCGTCGTCGTCGCTCGCTTGGCTCGGCTTCGGCTTCGGCTACGGCTTCGGCTTCAGATTCGGATTCAGATTTGGATTTGGATTTGGATTTGGATTTGGTCAACGATTGATTGATTAATCTTTTTGGACAAAATTCCTTTCAATTAATTAATTAAATAATTAACGAAAAATTCAATCCGGAATAACCCATGACCCGCGATCCGGTTCGGTCAGGCCCGTTTTCTTTTCCGGATTATTTTAAATATATTTTTTTCGCAATATTTCAAACATCCCTTTTCAACAGCCATGGCTGTTTCTGAAAGGTTGCAAACCTTTTCAGAAACATTGCCATCAACTCTATAAATAGAGTTTGAATCCCAGAATCTTTCCTTACGAAAATTTTTCTGAGCTTCTTCTTCTTCTTCTTCTTCTTCTTCTTCTGCACAATATTTTTCAGTGTGTTTTACGACCATTGAGTGGTTCGCAGTTCATCAGAGTTTTGGTACCTATACACTGGTGAGTTAAATCGTTCTATCCTGGGAGGATATATTCCAGCATCTCGGGTACTTGAGGGGAATAACTTCCTTAAGGACACACTGTATATTCAGTGGGCTCGATTTATTCCTATACTATTTTCTTGTTTTCCAGAATCTATTTCGTTAAACAAGTATTACTAACTTTCTGTTTTGTTTTTTCAGAAATTTTAATTGTTTATTATAGCAATACAGAATAATAACACAATATAATTGCTATAATCTATTTACGATATTTTTCATGTAATTATTTATGCTTGCTATAGGCCGTTAATTTTAGTTAGTAGATTTTAAGTGATCTGACTCTATAAATATGTTTTCACTGTCAGATACTGTGTAATTTCTTGTACAACTCGTTGAAATAATAGTGCATCTGTTCATTTGTTTCCTTGCAAAAGCAAAAGCTAACCGTTTCAAGTATTTTATTCAGCACATGATAATATTCCTCTTTAATAAAAAAAATAGGCAGCCCGGTGCACTAAACTCCCGCTATGCGCGGGGCCTGGGGAACGGCCGGACCACAAGGGTCTATTGTACCCAGTCTTACCCTGTATTTCTGTAAGAGCCTGTTTACACGGCTT
Source organism: Nicotiana otophora (assembly GCA_000715115.1). Classification (NCBI taxonomy): domain Eukaryota; kingdom Viridiplantae; phylum Streptophyta; class Magnoliopsida; order Solanales; family Solanaceae; genus Nicotiana; species Nicotiana otophora. The sequence continues at coordinate 26,817 of AWOL01S0162577.1, read as the reverse complement.
GAACCCGTGACCTCCTGGTCACGTGGAATATTTCTCTTTAATAAGTAATCTAATTTTTGCATCTGATGTAAATGATAAAATTCTCTTTGAAGTTAATAGTTAAATTTTTGTTTCAAAAGTAGAAACAAAATACATGAGCTGACAAAATACATCTAACTTAGATCAGGTGAAAATTAAGTCCAGTCTAAAGGAATTGTCTAGATCCAGCAGAATGCACAAAATGGTTTGCTTATTCCACATCCAAGTACTAAAAAGGTATATTTCCAAGTATTATTGTAGTTTATGCTCTGCTTCAACTTTTGTTTAAATTTGTGTTACCAAAGTTGAATTCTGTGATCAAACTGGTCATGACCTACAACATGGGAAACGACCGAAGTCAATTCATGACCTAAATAATAAAAGTACTCCCTTGGTGACTGTGTTTGACTGAGCACGAAAATTAATAAAGAAATACTTTTAAAAATTATGGTCCGAAACATGTCATTAAGTGTAAACGAGGAAATTTAAAATTGAATTGTTTCTAAATAATGAAGTATGTCATTCTTTTTAGGACAGATTAAAAAGAAAAGTATGACACATAAACTGGATATAAGGAGAACTATTGTTGGTCACGATTTCCTGAATTTCTATTTTTGTTATTTCTAAATCCCCCATTTTAAATTTTATATACTATATTTTAGGCTGCCAAAGTTGACTGCTGTGTTCAAAATGGGGCAAGTCTTCTAAACAGAAAGATGCTGTCTCACAATTACTTTAATCAGTATTCCACAAACGAAAAAGTTAAAAAAGATTAGTGAACAATCATTGAGTTAGAATTCTGTATAGCACCAAAATGATGTCATCGTCTCACTAGTACTAGATGGAATGCTTTTAACTGATATGGATTTTCCTAGAACTTGTGTACCAAGACCAAGTCTAACCTTGTGCTTTTTTTTTCCTCGGACACCAAGATCTATTTAATGGTATACTTCTGAGGAAACGATTTAAAGCAATCTTAAATTACTAATGTATTGTTTTTTTAACAATATATCTTCTGCAACTTGAAAAGATGAAAAGTGATAGATTTTTATTTCTAAATATTGCGTTCATAGGACTTGTTATTGGAACAAGTTCAGGAGGGGATGGTCGTACTACTTTGTGCATTGAGAGGGAGAGAGAAGCTCTTCTCAAGTTTAAGGAAGGTCTGATAGATAACCAAGGTATCCTGTCGTCATGGGGGAGAGAGGAAGAGAAAGAGGAATGCTGTGGTTGGAAAGGTGTGCAGTGTAGCAATATAACTGGTCATGTCGTGGTTCTTGATATTCCTGCTCCGTCCTATAGTCAACATTTGAGAGGTAACATTACTCCTTCATTGCTTGAATTGCAACATCTGAAGCACATAGACCTTAGTTACAATAATTTTGGTAGAAGTCGAATACCAAATTTCATTGGTTCTTTTCCAAGACTGGAATATCTTTTTCTTGAGTATGCTAACTTTTCAGGTGAAATTCCTCACGCTCTTGGGAACCTTACCCGTTTGCAGATTCTTGATCTTAGCATGAACTCCCGTCTAGTAGTAAAGAACCTTGAGTGGCTTCCTCGTCTTCCTTTTTTACTTGACCTTGACCTTTCTGGGGTTCATATTGAAACAGTCAATTGGTTACAACAAATAACTAAGTCCCCTTCCCTACAACAATTGAATTTGAAAGGTTGCAACGTCCCTGAGCCAATCATATCAATATCTCATCTCTCATCCAATGTCTCTTCTCGTTTGCTTTCCAGCCTCAACCTTGCTGATACTGGGCTTTCCTCTTCTGCATTTCGGTGGTTGTTCAACTTGAGTACGAGATTTACTTCCATAGATCTCTCTTCTAACCATTTAGAAGGTCGCATCCCTGAAGCCTTTGGGTATATGCAACATCTTGAGTTCATTGACCTTGCTACAAATATTCTAGAAGGTGGATTGCCCAAATCTTTTGGCAACTTGAGTCACTTAAGAGCCCTTGATTTATCAACTAATAACTTGAACCAACCACTTCCTGAATTATTTCTGAGCTTATCTGGTAAAGCAGAAAAATCACTTGAAGAATTGCATTTATCTAACAATCATCTTAGTGGTTCATTGCCTGACATCACCAGATTTTCATCTTTAAAAAGTTTGTACCTGCAAGAGAATCAACTGAATGGATCTTTCCTAGAAAGCTATGGGCAGACTTCCAAGATCGAATTCCTCGATTTATCTAACAATCAAATAACAGGACCTTTGCCAAACTTAACAGCATTTTCAGCAATGAGAGAGTTTCATTTGAATAATAACCAATTCAAAGGGAGGTTACCCCAAAGTATAGGACAACTTTCAAAGCTTGAGATGTTGAGGGTCGAATCAAATTTCATGGAAGGTCCAATCACAGAGTCACATCTTTCAAACCTTTCCAGCTTAAGAGTGTTGGACTTGTCATATAACTCCTTCTCTTTTCAGTTGGGACTTAATTGGCTTCCTCCTTTTGAATTAGATGTTATAAGTCTCTCCCATTGTAAAATGGGGCCTCATTTCCCACAGTGGCTACGAACTCAAAAGAATTACTCACATCTTGATATCTCTTTCGCTGGTATATCAGGGGTAGCACCTAACTGGTTTTGGGATCTTTCTCCTGAAATGATGCACTTTAGTATTTCCAATAACCAAATAAGTGGAGAGGTCCCTGATTTAGCTTCCAAGTTTGTAGAGGAAACTAATTACCCGACGATGGATTTTAGTTCGAATAATTTCTCAGGTTTAGTGCCATCATTCTCATCCAACTTGGAATCATTGAACCTTTCCAAAAACAAGTTTGTCGGATCAATTTCTTTCCTGTGCAAAATAGCCAACGCTTTGTTCCGCACCATTGATCTCTCAAATAACCTACTTTCAGGAGAACTTCACAATTGTTTGATGGGATTTGAAGAACTAGCCATTCTTAATTTAGCTAACAACAATCTATATGGTAAAATTCCCAGTTCCATTGGTTTTTTGATGGATATCCAATCTCTACAGTTGCGGAACAACAATTTTACTGGTGATCTGCCTACCTCTTTGAAAAACTGCGCAATATTGCAAATCTTGGACGTAGGAGGAAATAAGCTAAGTGGAGAAATACCATTATGGATTGGCTCACACTTAACATTCTTGGTTGTCTTAAGTTTGAGACTCAACAAGTTCAATGGAAGCATACCTCAAAATCTGTGTCATCTGAATAAAACCCATATTTTGGATCTTTCTCAGAACAGCTTATCAGGAGAAATCCCCCGATGTCTCAACAATATCACATCTTTGCTTCAGAATAATAATAGTTCAAACCCAAGCATGCTTTTTGAATTAGGTGGAGACAGTTACAATGGCTATTCTTATCTTGAAGAATACTTGGGGGATGCATTAGTTCAATGGAAAAGCAGTGAATCTGTGTACAATAAGACACTCGGGTTGTTGAAGATCATCGATTTTTCTAATAACGAGTTAGCTGGAAATGTTCCTGAAGAAATCGCGCAACTGGATGGAGTGCTTTCACTAAACCTCTCGAGAAATAATTTAACAGGAAATGTAATACAAGGAATTGGGAAGATGGAAAAGTTAGAGTCCCTTGATTTGTCTAGAAATCAACTCACTGGTCGAATTCCCACAAGTCTTGCTCAACTACATTTCCTAAGTGTCTTAGACTTGTCGAGTAACAACTTGTCGGGGAAAATTCCGTCAAGCACTCAATTGCAGAGTTTTGATCCCTCATCATATGAAGGAAACAATGAACTTTGTGGCCTACCACTTGCAGAATGTCCTGAAGATAGAGATATTCAAAGCCCTTTTGTTGATCATAGCAAAATCAACAATCTTGATAAAGATGACAAGATTCTGTCATTTGGGTTTTATGTATGTGTGGCAAGTGGCTTCATTCTTGGATTTTGGGGAGTAATATTCACTTTAGTCCTCAAGCAATCATTTAGAGATGCTTACTTTCAGAAGTTGACCAATGTCCCAAACTGGATCTTTGTGACAACAATAATGTCTCTACACAGATTGAAGATGCTGTAGCGAACAACAAGGTTCTCTTTCTTAGACTTCTTTCTTTAATATATCACTAAACTTTTATATCAATACCAGTCAATTTTGTTTAATTATTGATTAGATTCTTCTTCTCAAACATTTACAGGTTTTGTTGCAGCTGATCAGTTGTTCTTCAGGCCAAGGTCCTTTGCATCAGATTATAAGCATATATTGAGTGTCTTTTCTTTATTAGTTATCTTGTGCCTCTCTACTAGTCTAGCTTCTTTCATAACAGAACAACATTCTGTCAAGTTACCAATGGTTGTATGTATTTTCTCAAATATTACGTTATTACTAATCACTTTGGAAATTTAATAGAAAACCTTTTGTTCACAATGTGTTTTGGGTGCAAGTATATTCATTCATACTTTCTGTTCTATTTATGCAACAGTAGAGTCATGAAGCAAGACAGAACAAATCTTTATGTACAATTTGTACAGTTCATATAGCAAGGGTCTAAGTAGTTAACATTTACTCGAACTGAACCAGTTCAAGAACTTTTCCAAGCATTCTTCATTAAGTTTTCTTACTTTTTAAAAATACTAATACTTCATAATTTAACACCGAATTTTGGATTTAAATATCTAAATTATACCTCAAAACTTTTGAGCAATTGACAACTAAAGTCAACCTAAAATTTGATTTTTTTTAACTCACATACCAAAAGGTCTTCATTTATTTTAAAATAAAAAAAATAATTTTCTATGTCGCTTACAGATATAATAAGCGAAACGTAATCTTGAATATTTTTGTACACATTGGATCATGATTCAACATCATCTAAGAATTTCTATAATCAATTTCAACAAACATTCTAAGGATTCATATAATCGTTCTCTACTAATTTAGGATTGAGGTGCTTTTAGTATATATATTTTTTTAACTTTTAATAAAATCCGAAAAGGAAAAAAAATTAAAGTTTTCTCTCTTATACTCTTGTCTCATGCAAACCAAATAGGAGCAAGAAATAACCCAAAAAAGATTTAAAAAAAATTAGACCTTTCCTTTTCCTGCCCAAATTTGGATTCTTTGCTAAGTTTATTACCACAACATCATCAAAACCTGACAAGCTAACCGTTTTTTTGCTAACTACTAAGTACGTAAATATTACCAATAGATTCTGTCCTTTTCTCAGTTGGCGAAGTTTCCTATTGTTTCTTTTCCCTTTGTCACCTCCTGCTCAAGAACTCAACTGCAACTAAAAAAAATTCCTTTAAACTGTCCACAATATAATCAAAGTTGGCTTCTTTTAGCAATTCAGAATATGGGTCTTTGGGATTCTTTCCTCAACTGGCTTAGAAGGTATTTTAATTTGCCTTTTATTTTCTTTTTTGTTATTAAAGAAACCCCTTATTAAGTTGTCTCTTGTTTGCTTGATAATTTCTAAAAACAATTGAATTGTATTGAGTTTTATGTGAAGGGTTTTACTTAATTTTAAGGGTGTTTTGGTAGTTATTGTTCGGAGTCGGAGCCGGTTCTAAATTAAATATTTATATATATTTAATAAATTTCTGCAAATATATTATTTGTGCAAAAATTAGTTTGGTTAGGCTTCTAGTTCCGCCCCTGTTATTGTTTATAGGCTCAATAATGTGCTTATGCATGTAATTAGTGGTTACCGAGGAGAAACAGAGGAGGGAAACACTAACTTCAGTAAGTAACACATGCTTAATCCTATGTTTTTTTTATTATTTTAAAAATAGTGTCTCACGGCTTTGGTCTAGTGATAAGTGCTTAATATGTAATGTCTGGGTTAGACGCACAATACCGGCTGGAACCTTATAAGAGACAAAAGTCTGGTATTTAAGTGGAGAAGAGTAGAAAAGATTTGTCGGTTATTTATATATATTGCTTCCTAAGAGAAGGAAATCAAGAACTAAAAAGTAGAAATTAGAATTGATTGGTCTTCCCTTTTTCTTTCTCTAAACTGATTACGGGCATTGAGAATTTGGAGATGAACAAGGATTTTAGGCTGCTAACCAATATGAGTTGATGGTAGTCTTTTGTTACCCTATTTTTACGGTAATATTCTTTGTTTATCTTAATTCTAACACGATAAAGATCAAAACTTTTCGAGAAATTTTGCAGATCCTCATGATTGAATATGAATAGGCTGTCCATGCATTATTTGTGTAATATGTCCATTATTTTGGTTAATGGAGTACATATCACATAAGCATAAGCATCTTTGCAAAGTGTAGACTTTGTTGGCAATATTGTTTGGGACCCAAAAATATTGCATTGTGTGTTGGACATCATTTGCACAAGTTGTATCTCTTATTTTACACCTAAGAGGCCCAGATTTTTTTGTCTATAAAAGGTAAGGTCATTAGTTTATTTTAGATACACCAACAAGACATGACTTCAATTCTTGTTTCTTCCTTTCTTCCTTTATTAAGAGTGTTTTGTATGAGAGTTAGTGTTGGGAAGCACTTGTGTGAACCCTTTCTTTGGAGTGATCTTGTGAGGTTATTCTCTTAGGGTATTTGGGATTAATTAGAGTGTTTACTCTAATTTTGTACTCTCTTTTGTACTCTTATTGTTATAGTAAATTGCTCTTCTCCGCTTGTGGATGTAGGTCACTTTGACCGAACCACGTAAAATTTGTGTCTTCTTTATCTACTTAATTGTCGTTGTTATCAACTTCCATTGTCTTTGTTATTGCCATTATACCGTTGTTTGGCTATATTCCGCACTACCCGGATTCCCGATCCTAACAATTTGGAACAATATGTTGAGGCCGTTTTCTTTACCTTTTTCTTTTTGGGACACTTCTCTTTTTGGCTTAGATATTAATTAGTTGATATTTCACCCTAAATAAGTGATGAAAAATGTTGGTTCATAATATTCATGAGCATTATCACTTTAACACTATCAGTATAGCACTTATACTATTTTTAAATTGTGATGCTTTACCTCCTTAATTGGGTTGATGCGGAAAACTATTTTGTAGTATTATTTTTTTAGTCCTTACAAATTGGATTATAAGTTTATTACACTTGGTTTTGTCTAACCACAACCACATTCTATGCTCTTGTTGCTTCTATTTCGAAATGGACAAGCTTCTATTTCGAGATTGAATAAGCAGCCACTAATGCTTGTCTTGGGGTGCGCCCTTCTTCGTATTCTGCGTGAACGTGGGATGCCTCGTGCGCCGGGCTATCCTTTTTTAGTCAATCTTTCTTGACAGGAAAACTCAGTGGTGGTAATTCTGAGTAAAAGTTGAAAGATTGTTATTGAAGAAGTCAAACATAGTTAGCAGGTGGAGAATTTTTGCAATTTCTATACAAAGAATAATAGGAACAATGAGAATTCACATTATCTTATAATCCATTAAAGAATTAGACTAAGTATAGCAATTTCAAAGGCATGAAGATGTAGAGGAAACCTTGGTATTTTTTTCTTTGACTAGTCTTTCTCTACAATGAAATGCATGAATTTGGTTTGTGATATTCCAGCAGAAAGGTATGGTAATTAGATTGCAGAGGAAATTTTGCCATCCACAACCAGATTTAAGCACCTAGTTAGAACTACAATCGAATAGGTCTTCGAATCTGGTTGAGAATTAGCTTTTATCCAAGTCCTTGTTAATAGTGAAGAATGGAAGAGCACTTGACGTGTTCTCGGATGCTTTGCTCTTGAAATGTTGTTGCCTGTGACTTGCCTTCAGTTCAGTTCCCTTAGAGGTAGTTATGCTTTTTGTAAAGCCATTCGAGAGGGTGGTGAGTTGTCATACAACTAATTACAACAACTAAGCGCGAGTTTCAGCCAGCTGCTGCAGATCCAAGGAATTGTCCTGAGAACACAACGGTGATCACTGACTACACCTTGCTAGTTAGCTCAGAAATGCTAACTAAAACGGAGAACCAAATCATAAGTTTCTTTCCAACATTGACGGAAAAGAGAACTGAATCATAGAACCAAATCATAAGTTCACGTTGTCGAAAGAACTTTTTCTCTTACATATTTGCATTATGTGATAAAGAATGACGCTGTTGATGCCACTGCTGCTGATTTGCATTCTGCTAATAAAGAAAAAAGACAAGTTATTAATCTGCTTTCTTGTTCAGCTTTTTCTTTAAACAGGAAATGGAACTTTCCCTTGTAGGCCTTCAGAATGCAGGGAAGACATCTCTTGTCAATGCCATTGCTGTAAGGACCTTATGCTCTCCTTCTTTCTTACCTTAATTTTGACTGTACTATTTTCTGACATCAATTATGTTGATCTTAATCAGACTGGGGGCTACAGTGAGGACATGATTCCAACTGTAGGTATCTCGTTCTCATCGAATCTGATTAACAATCCTTCCTTCTTGTAATTAGTTGCTTATGTGAGTTTCTTAAAATCAGGTTGGGTTTAATATGCGTAAAGTTACAAAAGGAAATGTGACTATTAAACTCTGGGACCTTGGAGGCCAAAGGAGATTTCGTACGATGTGGGAACGCTATTGTCGGGGTGTTTCTGCAATACTGTAATCCCTACATCTTCCTCTCTTCCCTTATCTGTCTTCTCATGTGTTGTTCTCATGTCCTCTCATGTGTTTAAATTACAATGTGCTTTTGAAATTCATTTGCTTCCACTTCTGACCGAGTTTCTTTAACGAGTAAAACTGCTTCCCAGCTTTATGCGTACGATAGACGTGAATAAGAAGAGAGCGTAAGTCAAACCTCTCTATAACAGTCTCATTTGTTTCGAGATTGTTTTACTGCTATAGTGAAGTGCTATTATAGAGGACATATATTATAACATAACATAGTAATCAGTTCCGAGAAAAACTTGGTTTTTATAGTGACTGACTGTTATATGAGGATGATGTTATATAGAGGTCTGATTGTTTCTCTCTGTGATTTAGGTATGTTGTAGACGCTGCTGATAGAGATAGTATTCCTATATCTCGAACAGAACTACACGAGCTTTTCAAAAAACCTTCTTTAAACGGAATTCCCTTGCTGGTGCTCGGAAACAAAGTGGATAAATCAGAAGCTCTTTCAAAGCAGGCGTTAGTGGATCAACTGTAAGTAGCAAAAACATTACTCTAGTTTTCATGCAAGAGCGTCCTTTTTTCTCTGTCTCTCTCTTCGCTTCTAATTACTCGTGATGTTTATTGTATCAGAGGTCTTAATTCAATCACGGATAGAGAAGTCTGCTGCTACATGATCTCATGTAAAGAGTCTGTAAATATAGATACTGTTATTGATTGGCTTATTAAGCACTCAAAGACAGCAAAATGATGCAAGCTTCCGGTTTAATTTGCTGTATGAATCTCATGTAGGAGTTAGCAATGCGGAAAATTGAGCTTAGTTTATGAGAGTTCTTAAAAAACTTATTATTTGATTTATGCTTTGTACATAAAGATTTGTTCTATCTTGCTTCATGAATCTTACTGTTGCATGAATAGAAGCAGAAAGTATGAGAGGTATGTACTTGCTCCCAAAACAACATTGTGAAACAAAATATTCTTATTAAAGTTCTACAGTTATTACTAGTAAAGTAAGATCTGAGAAACTACATACTATATACCACCATCTGTAACTACAAGAAATACAATAATAACAACAAACTTAGTGTAATCCCACAAGTGGGGTTTGGGGAGAGTACGCAGAACTTACCCTTACCTTGAAGTTAGAGAGACTGTTTCCGATAGACCCTCGGGTCAAGAAAAACGAAAAGAAAGGCAGTAGCACGTAACTACAAGAAATCTAGTTCTGATGGGAAAGAAGCAAGACTACTAAACCTGGCAGATGCTTATGACATTATTAATTCAAATGGCTTTAAAGAGGCTCAAAATAGCTAAAAAAGACAAGAAACCATAGTCCAAACTCCAATTCACGACATTGGGTCAAAAACTGAAAGTATGAATCCCTACATGATTGGTTGAGGATTAAAGTGAATATTACTCCCCAAAACCCAAGAATGAAGCCACTTGCCACACATACATAAAACCCAAATGACAGAATCTTGTCATCTTCGTCAAGATTGTTGATTTTGCTATGATCAACAAAAGGGCTTTGAATATCTCTATGACATTCTGCAAGTGGTAGGCCACAAAGTTCATTGTTTCCTTCATATGATGAGGGATCAAAACTCTGCAATTGAGTGCTTGAAGGGATTTTCCCCGACAAGTTGTTACTCGACATTGTCCAAAGAGTACTAAAAGACACGTGATGTGCTTGCAAGTAAGCTTCAGCCAAGCATCAGATAAATTAAGTTCGGGTCGGGAAAAGGGCTATTTATCCCAACAATATAAAATAATTATTATCCTCACATCCCCAAATGAGAGCATTGTCTTTACCCCTAGAAAAGGTACAATGTAATTTCCTGTAATTTCCTGGTTCGATTACATTGCTCGATGTAATTGAGTCTTAAACGGTAGTTGCATAGGTAATCTCTTTTCTTATGAGAACTATGGATCATCCTCATGAATAAGCTTTACTCTACCTTAAGGAGATGTGTCCCGTGCAACTTTAACTAACTCTACTTCTCCATACGCCTATCCTTTAGTTTAGTGGGTCAAGTCTAAGCCTTCATTTATTTTTATTAATATTAATACTTCTGAATCTAAATACACATCTAGATATTAATATGTGTATTAAGATTAAAATGTCTGAATCTTAAGATGTATTAAGATCTGAATACTAAATAATTAAGACTGTTTATTTTATCTACTCTGAATGTGTAAAACTTGGCTTTATTTAAAAACTAATAAATATAAATTCAGATCAATTAGTATCAATTAATCTAATACTATTAATAAAATATTTTTAAAAAATTATATGGTAGTTGGTGGTGATGATGGCTAACAATGGTGTTGCAGGTAATGGCTGGTGTTGGTGTTGGTTGATAGTGGTGATTATGGGTAGTAGATGGTGAATGACAGTAATAGTTAACGGTGGTGGTTGATGGTGGTAGTGAGTGATAACTGTAGTTGGTGATATATAGTGGTGATTGATAGTGGTGATTGGTGATTGGTGATAATAGTTGTAAATGATGGCTAGTGGTAGTGACAACTGACATTCGTCCTTGGCAACAATGATGATTGGGGTTGAGTATGGTGGCAATGGGTGGTGGGTGGTGGGTGATGAGTAGTAGTAGGTGGTAATCTATAATAGTAGAGGACAACGATAACAGCTGTGATGGTGATTAGTGGTGGGAGTGTAAGAGTAGTAGTGAAATATCATATTTACATAAATCCTTGAATGTATATCATTTTAATGATATTAAGACTCCATTATAAATCTTAATCATTAAGATCAATTCAGACTCATTAAGTGATTGTAAAATTAAAAAACAGGCAGACTTAATGGTTAAGATCAGAATGATTAAGCTTCAGATCTAAAAAATAAATGCACTTAATGACTGAGATCTAAATAATTAAGCTTCAGACCTCCATTAAGTGCAAACAAATGAGGCATAAGATACTTAGAACCCGTTTGGCCATAGATTTTGCCAAATATTTTTTGGCAAATACATGTTTGTTCATAAATTTTACCCATATTTTGGAAAATTTCCAAAACCCGATTTGCCCCAAAATATTACTATTATATTTTTAAAAAATCACCCCAAACTTTTATATTTTATAAAAGAGCCCACCATTTATTATTTTGTAACAATGCTGATTTATCTTGTCGGTCATCTCATAGTGTATTATGTAGTTCATTATAAAAATAATAATTTTGTACCAAATATATTTATGTTCAGAACTATGGTTTATGATAATGATAATGAATGTTATTCATGAAGGCATTCTTGGGTATTTGTGATAGTTTTTAGAAATTGTGGGTCTAAGTCATGTTTCATATTTAAAAAAACAAAGTGAAATATGTTTTGAAAACTGATGTCCAAACACATTTTCATCTTCAAACCAAACTTCACCCAAATCAAATTTTTCAAAATAAATTTGAGAATCTATACCAAACGCTATCTTAGGAAATGCAACTTAGGAAATGCAGTTGAGCAAGACTTGTGGGAATTTGGCCTATGAATTGCAAAAGATATATACTAGTAGTTTAAAAGATTGCTTTTAAATCGTTTCCTCAGAAATAACCAATATATAATCCTTGGTGTCTAAGAACAAAAAACACTTACTTTAATCTTAGACTTTGTCAAGTACGAGCATCAGAGATCTGGTTGTTTGCTTCAGAAGTTAGAAATCCCCTAGTGGAAGTGGGAGCGTATAACTATGAATTTTGTTGTTGGGCTTCCACGGACTTAGAGAAAGTTCGACGCAGTATGGATCATTGTGGACAGGTTGACCAAGTCAACATATTTTATTCCAGTAGCAGTTACCTATTCTTCAGAGCGGTTAGCGAAGATTTACATCCGCGAGATTGTCCGCCTTCACGGTATGCCTGTGTCTATCATTTCTGATCGAGGTACACAGTTCACCTCGCACTTCTGGAGGGTTGTACAACGTGAGTTAGGCACGCGGGTTGAGTTGAGTACAACATTTCATCTTCAGACGGACGGATAATCCGAGTGCACTATTCAAATATTGGAGGATATGTTTCACGTTTGTGTTATGGATTTCGGAGGTTCTTGGGATCGATTCTTGCCGCTTGCGGAGTTTGTCTATAATAACATCTACCCGTCGAGCATTCAGATGGCTCCAAATGAAGCATTATACGGGAGGCGATGTCGTTCTCCAGTTGGTTGGTTTGAACTGGGAGAGGCTCGGTTGTTGCGTACCGATTTGGTACAGGATCCTTTGGATAAGGTCAAGATTATTCAGGATCGATTTCGCACAGCTCAGTCTAGGCAAAAGAGTTATGCCGACCGTAAAGTTCGTGATGTTGCATTCATGGTTGGAGAAAGAATATTGCTACGAGTTTCACCAATGAGGGGTGTAATGAGGTTCGGAAAGAAGGGCAAGTTGAGCCCTAGGTATATCGGACCCTTTGAAATTCTTGAAAGGGTGGGTGAAGTAGCCTACAGACTTGCACTACCACCTATTTTATCAGTAGTTTATCCGGTGTTCAATGTGTCTATGCTCCAAAAATATCATGGTGATCCGTCTCATGTGTTAGATTCCAGCTCAATCCAACTAGACAAAGATTTAACTTATGAGAAAGAGCCGGTAGTTATTCTGGCCCGGCAGGTCCTACAGTTGAGGTCCAAAAGTTATCCATCAGTTCTAGTACAATAAAGAGGTCAGCCGGTTGAAGCATCTACCCGATAGGTCATCCTTAAATTTAGCATTCAATTTTGTGCTCCGAGACCTCGAATAGACATGAGCGCACAATCTGTATATTTTTTCGGAAAGCTTTTATGTGAAAAATTGATAAAAATATGAAATAATGTTTTAAAACTCACTTAAGTTGACTTCGGTCAACATCTTTAGTTGACGGACTCGAATCAGTATTTTGACGGTCCCGATGGATTCGTATTGACTTTTATTGATCACAAATTGACTTTTATTGATACTGGGCTTGGATTTCGATTCTGAATGTTGGAATAGCTCTGTTATGTCGTTTGGGACTTACATGCAAAAATTTAGGTCATTCCGGACTGTTTTGACGTGTTTCAGCGCGAGTTTTAGAATTTAAATTTTCATAAATTTATTAAGTTCGAATCGAGGTGCGAATTGTATTTTTGACGTTGTTCGACGTGATTTGAGACCCCGAGTAGGTCTGTATAATATTTTAGGACTTGTTGGTATATTTGGTAGAGGTTCCAAAGGCCTCGAGTGGATTTCGGATGGTTAACGGGTTAAAATTTGGACTTAAGAAAAATCTGGAATTTTGGCCTTCTGGTACAATCGCACATGCGAAATTTTGACCGCAGGTGCGAGCTCGCAGAAGCGCCTGATTTATCATGGATGCGGGGAGGAGGAAGGGTAGCCAGTGATCGCAGAAGCGGACTCTTGTCCGTAGGAGCGAAGGAGGCGCAACAGCGGAAGAAAGACCCCAGAAGCGGTTAAACCTTCGCAAATGCGAAAACACTAGCAGTGTTAAAACTAGGGGTTCCAAGGTTCTTTCTCATTTTTGAATTTCAAACACACGGTTTAGGGAGATTTTTCACGAGAATTCTTGAGGTAAGTCACTTGTGATCATTGTTAGTCAATAATATTGAATTATCATTTAGTATTTCGACTAGCTTACGTGTTTTTGAGGTGAAATTCAAGGATTTGGGCCTAGGGATTTGAAAATAAGATTTGGGGATTTGAAGGTCGAGTTGATGTCGGAATCTGATAAAATATGTTTGGTTGGAATTATGGTTCAATGGGCATTCACATTTTGTAACTTTTGTCGGGTTTCGAGACGTGGGCCCCACTGTTAATTTTTGAATTGAATTTCAGATTTTAATTGAAAAATTTAGTATTTTCATAGAGAATTGGTTTCTATAATTCATGTTGAGTATATTGAATTGTTTGTGACTAGATTCTAGGCATTTGGACACCAATTCACGAGGCAAAGGTTTGTTGGAATGTTGAGTTGGTTGTAAAGCGAGGTAAGTGTCGTGGTTAACCTTGACTAGAGGGAGTAAGACTTTTTTGTCTATTTGCTACATGATTTAATGTGCGGGTACAACGTATATGTGAGGTAACGAGTACTTATGCGTTGTGGTTGAGTCAAAGCATGCAGGTGGAATTTGTTCATTGTGAATAATTGCCTATTTAATTAAGATATTCATGCTTAAGCTTATTATTATTTATTTGATCAATTTTTATGAAATTATTGCTAATTTAATTATTGTTTAATATTTGGAAGGTGAGGTCGGTATTCTGATATTGAATTGATTGATAAGTATAGATCCACGCATTTAAATACTCTTCCGAATTTATATTATCATTTTTATGGTAAGGAAGAGTGTAAAAGCACGAAGGGTGATGTCGTGCCATTTATACTACTTATATTATTATTGTCATGGTGAGGAAGAGTGTAAAAGAACGAAGGGCGATGATGTACCATTTAAATTATTTATTCATCATACTGTGGCAAGAAAGAGAGCTAAAACACGAAGGGTGATGTCGTGCCATTCATATTATTTATTTATCATTTCATGGGAAGAATGAGATTAAAAGCACGAAGGGTGGTGCCGTGCCATTATTATATTTCAGCTACCTATTTTGTTGTTGGTAAATTATTTGGCTGTTATGTGACACTTCCATGGCTGAAAGTTTTATACCATTTCTCTTCACATGTTCCCTCCCAAATTTATAAAATTTGTTAATTATTGTGTTCAATATTGCTTCGTATATGTATATACTTGCATAGATTGATTACGTATGTGTCTTGTCATAGCCTCGTCACTATTTAGTCGAGGTTAGGCTCGACACTTACGGAGTATATAGAGTCGATTGTACTCACACTACACTCTGCACTTCTTGTGCATATTTTGGAGTTGGTCCCACCTGCGTACTGATCTTGTCCAAGTCACACCTCTATTTGAGGTTATGAAACGGTCGATGCAATAGTTATACCCAACAGCGAGTCGGGTCGAATTCCACACGGAGCTATATGAATGGGATTTAGAAGTATATATTATGGTGAATGAGCTTGAACTATCTTAAATTACACTTCCACAAGATTTGGTTGATTCTAGGTCTAGTTTAAACTAAGATTTCAAGATAAATAATTAAAATTTGTTGTTGTTTTCAAATAATGTAAAAGGCTTAGGGCTATGACATTCACCTAGGTGTTTTCCTAACGGGTAGTAAACTTTAAAGCTTGTTTCGTTGGTTGGGGTGTATTATAGCTATCAACACTCAAGTACCCACTCAATACCTCTCGATTAGAGAATGATTTTGCCCAATTTGGCTTTCTCAAGTCCAAATGAGTATTGAACAAAACAATTGATAAAATGCTCAAGTCGGGTTTTACTATCTCTAGGTTCAACCCTTTAATTGTGACTATAAATCTCTTGATTTATCCCAAATTCTTGTTAGCGAAGTTTTTCTAGACTAAGTCTCATTTTCTCAAGAAGAGACCAAGTCAAATAGGTATGAACTAATGTTTGCAACCATTAATTCTACAATTAAAAGCAAGAACAAGACTAAATACTAAACTCCCAACCATAAACAAACCATAATCAAATACTCATTAGGTTTACACACTAGGGTTGGGTCACAACCCTAGTTAAAAATCTAGCTACTCATAATGGGTATAGAAGAAAATAAAGAAGAAAAGATGATAAAACTCATATTGCAAGACTAAAAGATAAAAATCCAATGTTAAATCACCAAAGTAAGCTAAAGTTGTCTAAAAGGCAAGGAAAAACGGCTACATGATTTTCAATATTCAAAAACTTGACCTAATTTCGTGAAACTAGTCTATTTATATAAAGCTGTAATTTTAGGACAAAAATGCCCTTTCGGAGGTTCTCCGACCGCATAATTTCATGTGCGGTCTACACTTCTCTTCAATCTTGACATGAGTTGACTCTGCGGCCGCACAATTCTGGATTGCGGCCGCAACTCTCATATTCTGCGGTCCGCACAATTCTTGGTACGGCCGCACAAAGTTCTTCTGTAGACTGCACATTTCTGAGTGCGGCCGCATCTCTCATATTGTGTGGTCCGCAAAATTCTTGGTGCGGCCGCACAGGACTCTTTTGCGGACCGCACATTTCTGAGTGCGTCCGCATAGCTAATTTCTACGACCGCACAATTATTGTGCGGTTCCGCATTTCTTTTTGAGTTTGAAATGAGACTCTCTCAACTTTAGCTCTTACATAGCTTCTGCAGCCGCACAATAATTGTGCGGTCTGCACTTTGCACTTGGACTCTGTTAAATGAGCTTCTGTGCCTCATTTTTGTCCTTGAGTTCAGATCACACCTTCTTGAGTTGGATTTCATCTTAGTGGCTTATTTTCCAATATTCATGCAATTAAGCATATTTCATCAGTTTTCGGGAATACAATTAAACAGTTTTGGACTAAAACGAAAGCTAAAAGACGCTAATAAGTAGTCCAAATCCCCACTTATCGACTCCCCCAAACTTAAGATTTTGCTTGTCCTCAAGCAAATAAGGTAATTCCCACCTCCACAAGATAAGAGCTATTCCAGCTAATCTAAGGTGTATCAAACACGCATCAATTGGGACCAACAATTACCCTCAACACTTATGAATTATCAACAAGGCAATGATTTGACATTTTAGGCATAAATAGTTCTAATGTGACACATGAGCATCAAGAGTTGACTTTATTCATCAAGGGAGCTCGCTCTTTCATGTAGGTCATTGTGGACCCCAAACTCCTCATCTTCTACTCTTCGTTTGCACCTCACTTAAGAATATAGCATTCAATTCAAAGTTTTGTGAAAGGTTCACTCATCTCTCTCAAACAAATATCGCAAGTACGACTTCAAGTACCCTAAGCTTGCCCCTCATGTAAATCACCATTAATGTAAGTTCGCTCGGCTTGAAATCACATAGGGCCTTTTGGGAATATAATGAAGTCTTTTGGACTAAGGTTGGATATATAGAACAGGTTCATCTTTCCTTAAGCACTCCATTTTCTCTTATCGGCTCATGCTATGCCACTTTGTTTAGGCATTTTCTTTCCCATAGGGGGTTAGAGAGACTTAACATCATTCTTTATTGGTCATGATATTCATTTCCTCCTCCTTTTGTTTCTCCATGCTTTGCATCATTACCATTCTTTGAAATCCCTTCAATTTTTCAAGTATTCACTTTCTTTTTGCATTTTTCTTTTTGTTCTTCTTTCTTTTTCTTGCCATCCCTTTTCTTCATTTTTTTTTCTTTTTGTGCCTTGATACCTTTTTCAAACTCCTCGTCTCTCCCTCAAACTTATGATTTAGCCAATTATTTCTCAAGAGTGTTAAGAAAAGCTCGGGTGCCAAGCGAGGGTCACTACAAAACGGGTAAAGGCTCGTAACATGGTTATCAAATGAGAAAGGTTTTAGGCTCAAATGGGTTGACTAGGGATAACAACTTTGGTGGGTCATGAAAAATTTCAAGAGGGTCAAGGAGAGCCTACAATCACTTCTCAAGCCAAGCAAAATTTAAATTTTCGCCTAGAAACACATTCGGGGCAAGTTCTAGACCATTTGCACGGGTACTTGGACTTACAACAAAATCATCTCACCTCTAACGCAACTGGAATGTTAAAAAGGATAGAGTCGAGGGCCCACAACGAGCATATTCAAGATTGAAAATCACTATGGCTCGATTAAACCATTCGATGATTGCATAAGTCAACGCAAGAGTCACAAGGTCGCTAATTAGAGCTACTTTTTTTCCCGAGAAATGTTTTTTTAACCATAAGCACGTAGTTAAGTGTGCTGGTACCATGTGAAGCATGTTTGGCTCCTTTATTCATTACTACTACTATTCTTACCTAAACATCAAAAACAGACTCAATCCCGTAAGAAGGTTGTCACGCCATCCATTGTTGGGAAGAATCACCCGGTTCACACAAAAACTACCTTTGGAAAGAACCGTGGCATTAAGAAAATCAAAGGCTTATTGACTACTAAAAACATAAAAAGAATCTACACAATTAAACTTAGGCTAATAAGAAAACACAATAAAGAAGCTACAAAGAAAGTTACTAAAGACATAAATGAATGTACGTAATGAGAGGGGAAAAGATAGAATATATACATCAATAGAGAAATAGGAAAGAATATATACATAAATAAAAGGAAAGAGGAAAATGTTATCAGTTATTACAAACCAAATGTCAAATATCCAAATATCAAATAAACTCCACCGCCCGAATAAAAATAAATATTGTCCTCAATGCTTAACAAAATAAGAATAAGGAAGGGCAAGAGTAAAGAGGACTCCATATGTGGCCTTGGACATCTTTGTGTCCATAACAGCGTCACCGCCCTCAGTCTCCTCTAACTGGATTTCATCATCCCTGGCTCTGGGGGTAACTGAGTTAGTGAACCTCGGGCGCACTGCCTCAGCAGTGTCAATAGCCCTGTCTGGCTCCTCAGACTGGCCAGCTGGTGCCACTGGAACATGTGGTGGGTCTGACCCTATGAGAAAATCGAATGGAAGCTCCCCAGCTGCTGCTATCTTGGTTACCTCTATCCTTAACCTGTCAACTGATTTCTTGGATGCCTGGTATTTCCTCATTTTCTTTACCTACTTCCCCAGCTCCTCAATCACTGATCCATGTGCTACCAAGGTGTTCATGATGGTGGTTTGGTTCTCTAATATCTTCTTCAATGTGTCCTCCAATGTCGAAGGAATCTGGGGTGCCGGGATGGATGACTGTGCTGCAACAACACTGGATATGTCAGTCCGCTTTGTTGTGGTTGTCTGCATCCAGTTGTTGAGGCGAGCCAGTGTTTTGGAGACTCATATCACATATAGTGGATGAATGGGCATAGGCACCGGCTTCAAAACCGATGTGAAAGGACCTGAAGAAAGAGGTGGAGGCATAGCTGCTGCACTATCAAAAGGATCTGTTGAAGTAGATGGCATGTCAACTGTCCTAGCAGCTACCCCGAGAGGCTCATCAGACTGGCATGAAGTAGTAGAGGGCTGACCCTTCTTCTTTGGGTTTCCACCATCCATCAAAGAATACCATGATAAAGGCTTTTTCGCCCTCACCCTGGTGTCAAAATCCCTTGGTTCCATCCCCGCATATGTAAGGTACTCAGTGACAGTGTTGGGATACGGGTAGGAGGTGTCACCTTGTCTGAGAACCAAGTATATGTTGGCCGACATCACAACACCCACATTGATTGGGTACCCTGGCCATGATCGAGGCAACTAGTACTTCTCGCGGGATTGGTAGATTTATTTCATTCCTACATGGGTCTATTCGGCTACACACAAACGTTTGCTATCCCATTGCCTCAAAATTCAGGGTCTTCTGCTGAATTGGAATCCCTGCTGTGATCCATGATGGTGGTGGTCCAGGAGATGCCAGAATCTCAGATAGCCATGGGCGAGCTGCATCGCCCATAGACAGCTTTTCCAAGTATTGCACTGGATCCATATTCTCCAACCTTAGGTATGTGTTCAGGGTGGTTTGGTCAAACCTCACTTTCAAGTTCCTCACTTTCGTCACTTTGGTCCCCTTCTTGATGTGTGCCACATTGGCATAAAATTCCCGGACCAAGTGCTCTTTGGCATCCGCTACACTTTGAGTGAACCATGTCCACCATTTTCTCTCCCAAAATTGTCTTAACACATTTGGGTTGTATCTATCCAAATCTTTCAACACAAACTGCCGCTCAAGAGTGAGCGATCTCTGTGGCCACCACTCTCAGAACCTATTGAATGTAGTTAGACTGACGAACCTATCTTCCCATATTTCTTTCTTCTTTGACCTCTGAATGTCGGCAACTCCGGTATCACGCCCTTGTCCATCATCCGGGATATCATCCACATCCATTGTAGTAGCTAGTGCATCATGGGCATGTGTAAATGAGGGCTCTGAAGCCAGACTGTTCCCTTCCGACCCCTCAAAAGGACTTTCAGAAGAGGTAGGCTCATTTCTCAGTTGGTATCTATCCTAAGGCTACTGTGGCTGTGATTGCACAGCAGGCTGCCTTTGCACTCAGTCGCCCTCCGATGCTTCCCTAGACAGGGCATATGAACTTGATTCGGAGGGCTCAGTCTATCTACCTCGGCCTATTGTTACCTTCTTATTGATCAGCTTTTGGAGGGCGAGGGGTAAGGTGCTTTTGCCTCTGCCTCTGGAAGGTTCACCCCTCCCCTTCGATACATCACCCCGACCACGTGATCTAACCATATTATGCACAAAATAGCATTAAGAGTCAGTTCTAGTTAACTGTAGGTAAGCAGAAAATTTGTAGAACAAAACATGTTGCAGGTTAGGGAAGTGCGGTCCGCACATTTTTGAGTGCGACCGTAGATGGGCTTGTGCGGACCACACATTTTGGAAGTGCGGCCGTAGTGGTGATTCTGCGGTTCGCACAATTTTTAGTGCGACCGCACAATTGAAATGCAGTCCGCATAATTTTAAGTGCGGCCGCACAATGAAAGCTCAAAAATCACAACTCTATGAAGACAGAGAATTGCTCGATCTGCGGCCGCACACACTTTTCAACGTCCGCGATTCAATTTTTGTGGACCGCACAATTTCAAGTGAGGTCCGCACAATCATTTCACACGATATGCACTGGCCTACTGATCTGCGGACCGCACAATTCAAAAATAATCGGCAGTAACTTAGGGTTTCTAATTCACGCACAATTTAGACACGGTAGTAGCAATTTAGACATGATACACAGTTTACCCATCCCCCAAGTAGCAAATAGGTAGTTACCCACACAAATTTAAGCTCACATGATGATGAATTTGACATTAGGCCTAAAAATAACTAAACTAATTATGAAGAAAATTAAGAAAATTGAAAAATTTAAAGATGAATTGAACATACCAGTAATGTAGTGATGCTAAGGAAGAATCAAATATGATGAAATGAGTTTTAGCTGCGTGAATCAGTTGAGTGTATTGTGTTTGCCTTTGTGTTAATTGTTCAGAGTTCGTAAAGTCTCAATAATAGTGAGAAGGCTACTATTTATAGTTGACCAGTTAGGGAAAGAAGTCAAGAGATGAATGCGGCCTCACAATTTTATGTGCGGTTCACACTCCTTTACCTATTACACATTTACCCTTTGTTGATCTATGGTCTGCACATGTTTTAGCGCGGCCGCAGATTTTGGTGAGGACCGCATATTTTCTTGTGCGACCGCACTTTGGCCATTTCTCTAACAGGCAAACTTTAGAGAGTTTGCATTTTTTTTATTTCCAGTTGTGCGGTCCGCACAAGAATTGTGCGGCCGCAGATCCCTTTATGCTGTGGCATACAAAATTGTGCGGTCCGCACTTTTTTTCACACTTAGCCATTTTTTCTGAGCACAGTTCCTGTAAAGCACACTCATTCTTGCAAGACACTTCAAAACCAGTTAGCACAAAACAAGATCTATCTAAAAACGAAGAAAAAGAAAAATAAAAAGAAAAAGAAAAAGAAAAAGAAAAAGAAAAAGAAGCATGGGTTGCCTCCCAAGAAGCGCCTGATTTAACGTCGCAGCACGACGCAGATTACCATCATCACTTGAAATGAATCACTGCCACAACGTGGCTATCACCAACTTTTCTCAAATAGTGCTTCACCCGGTGATCATTGACTCTGAACACCTCATCATTTGTATTCTTCAAGTCCAATGCACCAAAGGGTGTCACACTCACAATCTCAAACGGGCCACTCCATTTAAACTGTAACCGAGAATTGAACAACAACACAAGATCACCTTCTTTAAACTCCTTGTTCCAAATGTACTTGTCATGGAGGTACTTCATCTTCTCCTTGTATAAGGACGAACTTGTATATGCATGGTACCAGAATTCATCTAGCTCATTCAAATGTGCAACCCACAATGTGGCAACTGCATCCCAATCAAGATTTAGCTTCTTCAAAGCCCACATGGACTTGTGCTCAAGTTCCACCAGAAGGTGACAAGCTTTGCCAAACACCAACCGGTGTGGAGACATCCTGATAGGAGTTTTCAAAGTAGTCCGATAAGCCCATAGTGCATCATCCAGCTTTCTTTGACCAATCTGTCCGGTTAGAATTCACTGACTTGGATAATATACTCTTGATTTCCCGGTTGGATACTTTCATTTGTCCTCTTGCTTGAGGGTGATAGGGAGTCGTGACTTTGTGAGTGACACCATACTTGCTAATAAAGGTGTTAAAAGCTTTGTTGCAAAAATACGACCCCACATTGCTTATGATGGCCCACGGAGTACCAAACCTTGGGAAGATGTTCTTTTTCAAAAATGCCACCACACTTCTTGCTTCGTTGTTGGGTAGAGCAACGGCCTCAACCCATTTTGATACATAATCCACCGCTACCAAAATGCAGGTGTTCCCACAAGAGATTACAAATGGTCCCAATAAGTCAATACCCTACACATCAAAAATATCAATTTCCAAGATGGTGGTGAGGGGCATTTCATTTTTCTTTGAAATCCCACCGGCCCTTTGACATTCATCACAACGCTTGACTAGATCACTTACGTCCTTGTAGAGAGTAGGCCAATAGAATCCACAACTCAACACTTTGGACATCGTTCTTTCTCCACCATAGTGATCACCATATGGTGAAGAATGACAAGCCCCAAGAAGTTCAATTTGTTCCTCCTCCGGCACACATCTTCTAATCACGCCATCGATACAAATCCGGAAGAGGTACGGTTCATCCCAATAATAGTCTTGGCAATCCTTTTTGAGCTTCTTCCTTTGATTTGAAGAGAACTCATATGGGATAATACCACTCACGAGATAATTTGCTAAATCAGCGAACCATGGCATCTCGGTCATTGAAATGGCTAGAAGTTGCTCATTGGGGAAGGAGTCATTGATTTCAAGGCCGTCATGTGGCCCCCCTCCTCCTCCAAGCGAGACAAGTGGTCCGCCCCTTGGTTTTCACTGCCTTTGCAGTCTTGGATCTCTATATCGAACTCTTGCAATAAAAGAACCCATCTCATTAATGAGCCTTTGAATCTTTCTTGCTCATAAGTTACCGAAGTGCCGCATGATCCGTGTGAAAAATCACCTTTGTACCTATGAAGTACGAGCGGAACTTCTCCATAGAAAAAACAATAGCAAGGAGCTCTTTTTAGGTCACAGTATAATTGACTTGGGCATCATTCATGGTCTTACTAGCATAGTAGACCGGATGAAAGATCTTGTTGATACGTTTCCCCAAAACTGCTCCAACCTCCACATCACTAGCGTCACACATGACCTCCAAAGGTAAGTTCCAATTCTGGGCGGTGATAATAGGAGTAGTTGTAAACTTGAACTTGAGCAATTCAAATGCTTTCATGCAATCCTCATTGAAGTGGAATTTGGCATCTTTATCCAAAAGCTTACACAAGGGGTTCACCACTTTCAAAAAATCCTTGATGAAGCATCGGTAGAACCCCGCATGACCCAAGAAACTCCTCACTCCCTTCACGGATGTTGGAGGTGGAAGTTTAGAAATCACTTATATTTTCGCCTTGTCGGCCTCAATCCCCTTCTTTGCAATCTTGTGTCCAAGGACAATACCCTTCTTGACCATGAAATGGCATTTCTCCCAATTCAACACCAAGTTCGTCTCTTCACATCTTGTCAAGACCTTATCCAAATTTTCCAAGCAATCATCAAAGGAATCCCCGACTACCGAAAAGTCATCCATGAAGACTTCAAGGTAATCCTCTACCATATCCATAAAGATCACCATTATACACCGTTGGAAAGTTGTTGGTGCATTGCATAAGCCAAATGGCATCCGCTTGAAAGCGAAAGTTCCATAGGGACAAGTAAAAGTTGTTTTTTCTTGATCTTCCGAAGCAATGGCGATTTAATTGTAGCCTGAATACCCATATAGAAAGCAATGGAATGCCCGACCGGCCAATCGATCAAGAATTTGGTCAAGAAAGGGAAGTGAAAAATGGTCTTTCCTTTTGACTTTGTTTAGCTTCCGATAGTCCATGCACACTCTCCACCCGGTCACCGTTCTTGTTGGAATCAACTCATTTTTATCATTGGTGATGACAGTTATGCCCCTTTCTTTGGAACACATTGCACCGGCGAAGTCCATGAGCTGTCAGAAATGGGGTAGACAACCCCGGCATCCAACTACTTTATGATCTCCTTTTTTACCACCTCTTGCATTGCTTCATTTAGCCTTCTTTGATGTTCAATGGATGGTTTGGCATCCTCCTACAAATTAATCTTGTGCATGCAAAATGCGGGGCTTATTCCCCAAATATCCGCCAATGTCCATCTAATTGCTTTCTTCCTCTTTTGTAGCACCACCAATGTAGAGTCTACCTGCATTTTAGTCAAACAAGATGAAAGAATAATCAGTAAAGTAGAACAAGGGGCCAGTAATTCATACCTGAGATGCAGAGGCAATGGCTTTAAATCCAAAATGGGAGGCTCCTCAATTGAGGGCTTTGTTGGAGGAGTCTTCCGATTTTCAAGATCCAAGGACAATTTGCGGAGTTCATAAGTGTACGACCCCATTCCTTGCAATGAGTTCACGCATTCCACAAATCCATCCATCTCGTCATCATCAAGTTTAAGCAAAACGACCTCCAATGTATCATCAACATTCATCGTGGCACTAATATCATCAATAATCACATCGGTCACCAAGTCCAAAAACAAACACACTTCATTACTATTCGGTTGCCTCATAGAT
Organism: Nicotiana otophora; assembly: GCA_000715115.1. Lineage (NCBI taxonomy): Eukaryota > Viridiplantae > Streptophyta > Magnoliopsida > Solanales > Solanaceae > Nicotiana > Nicotiana otophora. Next base: position 1,614 of record AWOL01S0162577.1, on the reverse strand, counting down.
TTGCACACATGGAAAACCACCTTTTCATCACCTACCTGGAAATAAGGGTGGCATGTGGGCCGGACTCGGTCTTAAATGGGTCGGTCCTATGCGGTCTGGTCCTAAACGGTCGGGGGCTTTGCGGGCTTCTTATTGGAACCGGCTCGGGACCGGGACCACAAACTAACAGTCCCGGGTTAAGTGGGTCGGTTCCGGGCCTAAGTGGGCCCAAGCGGGTCCAAGTGGGCCCAACGGATACTTTCTATTTTTTTTTTTATAGAAGTTAGAGAAAAAAAATGATAATAAATATATAAACTATATTTAATTTATATACTATATATACATCTTAAAATATATATATACTATACTATATATACATAGTATATAAGCCATATTCGATAGTATACTTCTTAAAATATACTATATATACATCTTAAGATATATACTATACAATACTATATATATATATATATATATATATATATAAGCTTATATAAATACTATACTATACTATATATACATCTTAAGATATATAAGCTATATTCGATTTATATACTATATATATATCTTAAGATGTATATATAGTATATAAAGATGTATATATATAGTATAGTATAGTATATATACTATACTATACTATATATACATCTTTATATACTATACTATACTCTCTCTCTCTCTCTCTCACTATATATATATATATATATATATAGTATTGTATACTATACTATATATACATCTTAAGATATATAAGCTATATTCGATATATATATATAAGCTTATATATATATAATATAATTCGATTTACTATATATACATCTTAAGATATATAAGCTATATTCGATTTATATACTATATATATATCTTAAGATGTATATATAGTATAGTATATTATATATATAAGCTTATATATATATAATATAATTCGATTTACTATATATACATCTTAAGATATATAAGCTATATTCTATATATATATATAAGCTTATATATATATAATATAATTCGATTTACTATATATACATCTTAAGATATATAAGCTATATTCTATATATATATATAAGCTTATATATATATAATATAATTCGATTTACTATATATACATCTTAAGATATATAAGCTATATTCTATATATATATATAAGCTTATATATATATAATATAATTCGATTTACTATATATACATCTTAAGATATATAAGCTATATTCGATATATATATATATATCTTAAGATGTATATATAGTATAGTATATACTATACTATACTATACTATATATACATCTTTATATACTATATATATGTCACGACCCGAAATTCTCACCTCCGGGCCGTGATGGCGACTGACATTTCACTTGTTAGGCAAGCCAACGTTAGAATAACATTATCCATTTTTAAAATAATTTTTAAATTTATTAATAACAAGGAAACAAATGCGGAAGCAATTTTGAAATAATCCATAATAATAACGGTGTCTAAATACCATCCCAAAATTTGTGTCACAAGTGCACGAGCTTCTAGAATAAATACAAATAAAGGTCTGAATAGAATAAAGCTGTCTGGAAATAAACACATAGCTAAAGCACAATAGACGGGGACTTCAGAACTGCGGACGCCATGCAGTTATACCTCAAGTCT
>AWOL01S0162561.1:32198-47591 GCA_000715115.1 Nicotiana otophora | reverse complement strand
TGGACTAAAATATTATTGGCCCAGCTGGAATTACTAAAAGATATGGGCTAGCTGAATTATTATAAAAAACGGGCCAATGAAATGGATTCATTTGGCCCAATTAACTATATAGAATAAGAGGGGTAATTTTATTGTTTAAAGGTAAATGGACCAACTTTTATTTGATTCAATAAGGCCAGACTATATACAATCTTAGCTCTTTAATTAGTTTGCACTCATGACCACTAACTATATAGTCATAATTGTATAAACACCCACTTTATAAAAATAGCCATTTTTTCAAATCCGGCAAAATGGTCAGATTCACAAGGATATCACTACAACATTCCTAGAAATATATATTGGCAGTGTAATTTCAACAACTAAAACGAAATCATGCTACGTGCCATACTCCTAAAGTCATTCATCGCATACTTAGCATTGTTACTCGGATACAATAGCTTGAAAACGTACTGAAAAATCCATAAACGACTTGCATATCACACTCAAAAACCCACAACTCGATATTCAAGTATTATAAAGGACTATATTCACATTATTACATGCTTAATATATAACAATAACATCCAAGCTCTTTTGTTGTCAAACTATCATCACATCAAACGCGTTTAAATAGTGCAGCATGTTCAAGTTGTTCCTATTGCTGAGAAGATATACATTACGAGTCTTAAAGGATTACCTGGATAGCAGAAAAATAAACAGTAGTAAAGTGAGAAGAAACAACGGCAGAAATAACAGAAAAAATAGCAACAACCAGCAGCAAATCTGTGTTAGAAGCNTGCAGCATGTTCAAGTTGTTCCTGTTGCTGAGAAGATATACATTACGAGTCTTAAAGGATTACCTGGATATCAGAAAAATAAACAGTAGTGAAGTGAGAAGAAACAACAGTAGAAATAACAGAAAAACAGCAACAACCAGCAGCAAATCAGTGTTAGAAGCAGCCCAGAAAATCCTGCGAAGACACTTGAAACTAGTAACTAACAAACTTAGAACTTAGCCAAACGATTGCTCTATTTTCTTATTGATTTTGCACTCTAGGAGTCACTCACAAACCACACAAATTTAAGCTTACTAAAGTATTCAGCTGCTGATGTTTTGTTCAAAGATGTGTGTTCAAGCAACTCTCAAGATGTTTTCTTTCCCTTCTTTTCTAAGTGATAGAGTGTGTGTCTTTTATAGGAGAAGAAACCAGGCATTCATGATTAAAAATCAGTCTTTTTTTTACAGATGTTTCCACAAAATCTGCTCTAAAATTCAAAGGGCAAGACTTTCTTGTTCAATCTTGTCCAAAAGAGAGTATTTCAACCAAAATTTGCTATTCACTATTCAAAGACAGACTTTTGTTCAAAACCTGTCCAAAAGTCCATATTTTCTTACCAAACAAATGACTTTTGAGTTTTTGTACTCAAAAAATCTCTGAAGCAGTAAATAAACAATCAAACAAGTACCCTATACTTTCACGTATTCCTTCACTACCTCATTTTTATCAATACAAAACTATTCTACTACTTCAACAAATGCAAAAAATAAAATAAAATTAGCATTTCAAACTTTAAAAACTAATGCTAAAATAATTAATAAGAGACAAAATAAAAGCTGAAATAATAACAAATAAAATTAAAAAATCAGCCATAAAAACAAAGAGAAAAAAAAAAGCATTTTTATCATTTCACAATTAAAGTGGCCGAAACAATGGTGGTATGTCAAGCGAGAGCATTTGGGGAGGTCGCCAGAATTTGGCCGGATTTTTGGTCGCCAGATTTTTGGTGCAGAATTGACATCAATAGGTAGGTCTTGAGGAGCTCTATCCGTTGATGTAGGTATTGTAGGGTGGTAGTGGACGGAGCTTCAAGAATTTGGGCAATAAAGTGGCGGCTAAAGTATTCTAGAGCTAAAATTCAAAGAGTTAGAGGAGTTTTTGAAAGAATTGGTTTGGAGATATGGAAAGAGGAAGTTGTGGAGATTACATGATGTGAATTTGGGGATGTTTGGAGGTGGTCCACCGCCGATGGGTGATTTTCGGCAACGGCGACGGTGGAGAGAAGAGAAAGAAGAGAGAGAAAAGAGAGAGAGATGAGTGAGGAAGAAGAAAGAAATTATGGGGGAAATGCCGGCAAAATTTCAGCATTTCTAAGTCTTAAATACCTAGTTGGGAGATTGATTGTGGACCATTGGATAAGGGAGAGATGAATGGATGAGATTTAATATTGATTCACTTAATGAAACGACGTAGTTTTATGATGAAACTACGCCGTTTTGGACCAAGTCTTGGCCAACCATTTTGGACTGGGTATGACTGAATTGGGCTCACATTTTGGGCTAATTTTAATTAAAATACACTAGCCCAATCCCTTTCCCCTCTAATAAAATTATAGTCTTATTTAGTCCTAAAGAAAATGTACAAGTAGAAAGAAATTTTTTTTTTGTATATATAATTTAAAGATGCAAACTAAAATATACAAATAAAAGGTAAAAAATATTTTTGGTACTTTTTAATTAAGGAATTCACATACAAATGCGCAAATAAAGTCAAATAAAAACAAAAAATAGCTAAAATCATCCAAAAGTAGTTATTATTATGATTACTATTGTTTTTTTGGAAAGAGCGTGCAAATATTAGGTATTCAGAGCTGTCCCTCTTTGCTCGAGAACATGAAAAGTTTTCGTGCAAAGATAGTGAATGCCATGATTAACTCTTGCTTGCCTATGACTCTAATGAAAGCAGTTTTTGAAAAATATGACCGAACCTTGCTTCCGAGGTTGCTTACATATCCTTGGCTATAAAGGAATCAAGTCCGTATAGTTCTGGAAATATTTGGTAGCTGGGACTACCAGAAACTGGAGTTAAGACTACTATTGTTATTGTTGCTGCTGTTGTTACCGTTACTTACTGCTTACATCAAAAGGAAAAGAGAAGAGAACTACATATGCCTGCAACCTAATAATTACAAAATTCCTATCTATGTGTCTTGTGGAGTCAAATCTTGATTCTTGACCCGCTCTCTTGTGTTGACCTTAGATTGGATCTTGATGCTCTTTGAAGGAAAGATTATGGCTCAATCTCAAATACTTGCTTTCCGGATCAGAATTCGAGAAAATAAAACTTGAGAAGGTTGGCTGCTGACACATTATCCAAGCTAACTCCAACTATCTTGTGATTGAAAGACTTTTCTCTTATGATGAGAAAACTGAAACTACAAGCATTAATCGTCACTTGTGCTATGCGGCGAGGCCTGTAAAGCCATCAAAGACGAACAAAATGAACAAAATTTTTCTATCCCAGTTTGCACTAGGAAAATTTTGTGAGTTATTAGAGAAAACTATAAATTATCTATTTTACCGAAATAAAGACAAATACAGTAGTATAAACTAGCTATGTGAGGATATGCAACCACGAGCTAGTACCCTGGGTTACCAAAAGGCGTATTACCAGGGGTTGGCATCCTGTATTACTGAAGGAAATGTAACCAAGGGTTGGTGCCCTGCATTACTGGAAAGGAACGTAACCAGGAGTTGGTACCTTGTATTACCAAAAAGAAAATATAACCAGGGGTTGGTACCGTGTATTACTAAAAGGAAAGTGTAACCAGGGGTTGGTACCCTTTATTACTGAAAGGAAATGTAACCAGGGGTTGGCACCCTGTATTACTGATAGGAATGCAATCAGGAGTTGGTACCCTGTATTACTGAAAGGAGTGTAAATAGGGATTGGTATCCTGTATTACCAAAAGAATGTAACCAGGAGTTAGCACCCTGTATTACTGAAAGGAGTGTAACAAGGGGTTGGCACCCTGTATTATTGAAAGGAGATGTAACTAGGGGTTGGTACCCTATATTACGGATAAAGTGCTGGATCCCTCTAGGCGAAAGGGTTCTACCTGGGTTAAGCCACATAAAATAAACTTGAACGAAAAGTACTTCTACTCGGAACAATGAGCTGGATCCCCCTAGGCGAAAATGTTTTACCTGGGTTAAGCTACGTAAAATATCCTAAGCGAAAAGTACTTCTACCCGGAACTACGTGTTGGATATCCCTAAGCAAAAAAGTTCTACCTGAGTTAAGCTATGTAAAACATTATGAGCGAAGAGTACTTCTACCCGAAACTATGAGCTGGATTCTCCTAGGCGAAATGGTTCTACCTGAGTTAAGCTACAAAAAACAACCTGAGAGAAGAGTACTTCTACCCGGAACTACGTGTTGGATATCCCTAAGCAAAAAAGTTCTACCTGAGCTAAGCTATGTAAAACATTATGAGCGAAGAGTACTTCTACCCGGAACTACGTGTTGGATATCCCTAAGCAAAAAAGTTCTACCTGAGCTAAGCTATGTAAAACATTATGAGCGAAGAGTACTTCTACCCGGAACTACGTGTTGGATATCCCTAAGCAAAAAAGTTCTACCTGAGCTAAGCTATGTAAAACATTATGAGCGAAGAGTACTTCTACCCGGAACTACGTGTTGGATATCCCTAAGCAAAAAAGTTCTACCTGAGCTAAGCTATGTAAAACATTATGAGCGAAGAGTACTTCTACCCGGAACTATGAGCTGGATCCGCCTAGGTAAAATGGTTCTACCTGAGTTAAGCTACATAAAACATCCTGAGCGAAGAGTACTTCTACCGGAATTATGATCTGGATCCCCCTAGGAAAAATAGTTCTACCTAAGCTAAGCTACGTAAAATATTCTGAGCGAAAAGTACTTCTACCCGGAAGTATGAGCTGGATCCCCCTAGGCGAAAAGATTCTACCTGGGTTAAGCTATGTAAAACATCCTGAGCAAAAAATACTTCTACTCGGAACTATGAGCTGGGTTCCCCTAGGAAAAATGATTCTACCTGAGTTAAGCTACGTAAAACATCCCGAGCGAAGAGTACATCTACCCGAAACTATGAGCTGGATCCCTCTAGGCGAAAAGGTTCTACCTGAGTTAAGCTACATAAAACAGCCTAGGCGAAGAGTACTTCTACCCGAAAATATGTGTTGGATTCCCCTAGGCGAAAGGATTCTGCCTGAGTTAAGCTACGCAAAACATCCTGGGCGAAGGGTACTTCTACTCGGAAATATGAGCTAGATCCCTCTAGGCGAAATGATTCTGCCCGAGTTAAGCTATGTAAAACAGCCTGAGCGAAGAGTACTTCTACCCGAAACTATGAGCTAGACCCCCTAGGAGAAATGGTTCTACCTGAGTTAAGCTACGTAAAACAATCTGAGCGAAGAATACTTCTACCCGGAACTATGAGCTGGATCCCCCTAGGCAAAATGGTTCTACCTGAGTTAAGCTACGCAAAACATCCTGAGCGAAGAGTACTTCTACCCGGAACTATGAGCTGGATCCCTCTAGGCGAAAAGGTTCTGCCTGAGTTAAGCTACGTAAACCAGCCTAGGCGAAGAGTACTTCTACCCGCAAAATATGAGCTGGATCCCCCTAGGCGAAAGGATTCTGCCAGAGTTAAGCTACGTAAAACAGCCTGAGCAAATGGTACTTCTACCCGGAAATATGAGCTGGATCCCCCTAGGCAAAAAAGGTTTTACCTGGGTTAAGCTACGTAAAACATCCTGAGCAAAGAGTACTTCTACCCGGAACTATGAGCTGGATCCCTCTAGGCAAAAATATTTTACCTGGGTTAAGCTACGTAAAACATCCTGAGCGAAGAGTACTTCTACCCGGAACTATGAGCTGGATTCCCGTGTAGACATGTAATTTTTGACCCTCCTTGAAATTTTGCAACTTTTAGTGCTTAAGTATTAGTTTTAGGTCGAATAGTACTATTTTCATTATTGTTTTAAAATTGTTTTTACCTTATTTTATCTTAACATTTTTGTCAAGCAAATGTTAAGTTTATCTTATTCGTGAAAATTGAAAACCACAAAAATAGTCGCACGATTTGAGGTTTTACTGCACTAGTATTAACTTTATTAGTTAGTATTATTATAAAATATTTTTAAAATAAAAGAGAGTAAATATTTTCTTAGCCTAACTAGTTTACGTATCTTTTAAGTTTTATGGTATCATTTTGAGTTATTCTTATAGTATTATTTAAATTAGTGTTATTTTAGTTTTGTTTGCATACTTTGGCTCTCGTTTCATTTTACTATATGTCTAATTGATCTACTACTATCTCATTATCTTTTTAATTAGTTAATTGGGTTTATTTAGATTGTTTTTTAAAGTTATCTTTAGGCAACGCAAAAAGAAAAGCTCATGAGTTTTATTTCTTTCTCTAAGAAACTACACCTCACTATACTCTTTTAGGATAAGATTTTCATATTCACCTTTCTTGGGATCACTTTGAGAATATGCCTCACTCCCACACCTCACGTGATTGTCACAAAATTATTGATACACACTTCACAATTAGAAGAGGGGATCACACTGTTTCTGGGGAGGGTTTTTCTTTCTCCCCAAGACATTTTGGGATAAATATCACCACATCACTCCAAACGAAGGAGGTCACGAAACAAAGGGAGTGAAAACGAGCGAGGAACAGAATAGAAAAACAGAGTGAGAGGGGAATTGGGGGGAATTAGATAAACAGACGAAGGGATGGTGAGGAGAACGGACAGAGTTCAGGAGGAGAGAGCGGAAAAACCGAGTATTGGAAATTCCTTAGAGCCATAGACTCTCATCCTCACCGTAACTAATTACGTTTTCCTTCTCAATCCAGCTTCTCCATAAAAGCTCATCATTAAATAAACACCATCCAACCACAACTAATAAAACTCATAAAAACTCAGTAACACCACCTTGAACAACTATTGATAACTATTATTTCTCCCATCGCCATGTGAATCACCTACAATACCAACATCTTTCCCCTTCAATGTTAGCTAGCCAAATCCTTTGAGTTGAAGCTTGGGGTATTTAGATCTAAGCAAAAGAAGTCGAGTCAGTTGAAGTCTTTCGTTAGAGGTTCTGGCTGCCGATTCTATTTGTTTGCCACGAGGTTCAATATATTTGGTTGATTTTCTAAAGAGATTTTTAGCAGCTTCAAAAGGTCTGCTCTCATCTTACTTCTGTTGATTGATATTTCAATAATTTAGTGTTGAAATTGCTTGTTATTAATTCTCTGTTGAGTTTCGTGCTAGATTAAAATGTGAAAATGCTTCTGCTTGTTTGTTTTAGTTTTAATATAAGATGAAGAGGGTTAAATTACAGCAACTCATTTGAATTTAAGTGTTTAGATGCTATTCTAAAATAAAGAATATTAGTTAGAGTATATTGGAAATAAAATGACGTAAAGCATTGATGCAAAAGTTTAGAGTAACAAGGTGTGTCGTGGGGTTCGAGAATTAAAAAGTAAAAATCGATTTATTAATTTGATCGCTTGGAGCATATTTAGGCCGTAACTTGGCTAGGCAAATCTTAGGTTTTCTTTATTTTATTTTGATTCGAGGCGAGAGGTCGTTCCCTTTAGTTCATATTCAGGGGAATGCCCCGTAGACTTTGTATATATTTCTATCCGGGGTATACCCCATTGTATCATGTATTTGGAGGCTGTGATGGACCTCGTGGAAAAGTATAGTATATATTAGTATTTAGGATTTTACTTTACTTTTCTTTTTCTATTTTCTTTTATTAGGTGGGGACGACCTCGATCCTTTCTTGTGTTTACTTTCCTTTTTCTGTGTTTTAACCTCAATTTGAATATTTTAAAAGTCAACTGGATCATGTATGCAACCGTAATATTTACGGAACTCGGGGAATGCCTAACACCTTCTCCCCAAGTCAAATGAACTCCATTATCTAGAATCTCTAGTGCAGACTATGTTTTAGAGTCTAAATGTGTTTTCAAAAGGAAAAAATCATATTTTGACGGTGACCTGGCACACCGAAATCAAATGTCAGGTGGCGGCTCTGAAAATCCTATGAAACACATCTTTTGTCACTTTCTAATTGAAAACCCTTTTGAGCTTCAAAAATCCTTTTATCTATTTTTAAAGGGTAGTGAGTGTAAAAAAAGGGGTGTGACAGTTTTGGCGACTCTGCTGGGGACTTGCATGTTCGAGCTGGTACTTGATCTTGTTGGCTTTTTAAAATATTCGGTTGAGGTTTTTATGTTTTTATTTGCTTTATTTAATTTTTATTTTTGTTTATGTCGTTTTATTATTTGTTAGTTGTTTACGTGTTTATAATTCTTTTTTTATGTGTTACTTCTTTATAACTGTCATCATTTGCATTACCCGGCCAAGTCTTTCTGCAACAAGTCTCGTAGTACGCGTCGCGTACACGAACTCTTTGTTGAGTCACCCTTATTTTAGGAGGGGGAGCCTTCGGACGTATGGAGTGGGTGGAAAGCTTGAGCAACCACCATCGACCATACGCTCCCCCAAATTGCCTTGTGAGTGAACGCCAAACGTAGGTCAGCCTTTAGATCATTCTTATTTGCATCATGTCATTTAGACCTAGCAGGTGCCGGTCCCAGGAACCGTGTCCCTTTGTAGGAAGCCTATCCAAATTATGTCAAAACGGGCCCATGGCCGAAAAAGATATTTAATCATCATTATGAGCTACATGCTATATTCTTTAAGGTGAATGTGTCATTTGGCGGACCAGTGAGAAAGAAAAGAGGGTGAAGTATAAAATGAAGCAAGTTGGGCCCATCCACATTTCTCTTTCATAGTTTTTCCCAAAAATAAAAAAAAAGAGTAAAAAGAAAATTCAAAAAGATTTTACATTTCCCATCATTTTTCTAAAAGACAAAAAAATATGTTTTCTCCAAATCAGTTATTTTTTTTTATTTTCTTCTGTATCCAATCTTCCCGAACTATGCATACCTGATTCTCGTCTTTCGGGGCGGGATACGTAGGCAGCCCACATAGGGTCCGGTCTTCCTAGTGAGTCTTAAGTTCTTGGCTTCGCGGGGTCTCAGCCAAATCTTGCATGTCTAGCCACATTCGGCCACATCGGCCGTTTTTATAAAATAGGGATATTTTCGCAAAAGTGGCTTGTTAACCCATGTGTCTTAAGTCTATCACAAGGTGTCCTCTTAGTTTAAGGTCCATTCCTGTGGAGTTTGCATGCTTAACCATTTTTGACCACATCGGCCATTTATGCAAAGTAAGTCATTTGTTCAAAGTAACCTTAGAGACAACGATTCTTGAGAGTTTAGGGGTCATATGGGCCTTTTGAGATATTTTTCAATAGCTTGGTGGCCACCCTTGTTGAGTTTGCATTTCTAGCCACATTTAGGCCACGTAGGTTATTTTGCAAAAATAGCCTCACTCGTGCCTTGCATAGCCCAATAGAAAGTATTATGGTCTCACATAGTGCCTCGAGTCACTAACTCTCTTTGATCTTATTTTTCTTATTCATGTATGGATTCATTTATCAGAGCTCGAGCATGACAGATACCCCATGACCATCTTAGTCAGGGCCGTTGCTTTCAGCAGCTGTTTGAGGAGACTTTTTATATTTTGAGTCTATTTTATCTTTTATTTTACATGTCTTGTCCAGTAGTATTGATTCTTTTAGGTGGTGTCACAGTCTGTCATAGTCTAGTTGAGTTCGTCGAGTTTTTTGTTATCGTACTTCCTATTTTGTATCTGAAACCCAAAAAAAGTTATAAATGAAAAATTCAAAAAGATTTTTATTTTTAGTATATTTTTTCCATTACATTTTCAGAACTACGCTTGGTCTGAATCATGTGGAACATGATACGTAAGCAACCTACATCGGGTTCGATCGAATCAATTTAGAAAGTAAAAGGAAAAAAAGAAAGAAAAAAAGGGGATGTGAGAAGTGAGAAAATAAAAAGAGTGATAATCAGAAAGAAAAGGGAGGAAAGAAATGAGCAAATCAAGGAGCTTAAGAGAGGAAACAAAGAAGAAAATGGCAATGAGAGTAAAATTGGGATGTTGCTATATGACCTTCGTACCCTCGAAGTCATTTTAGAATCGTTAAATGTGACTAAGTGCATTGCACATAATGTGAGATTATCTTATGTTAAATGCCCTAACACTAACGTGATGACTTCACTTTGTCCCTCTTTGTTGCTTCATTATAGGAGAAGAGTGGTTGGTTTGTGGTTCTTAAACTGGTAACTCTTTCCTATAACATAAAGTCGAAAGGTAATGGCAGACGACAACATAGTTGAGTTAGTCGATATTGGTACCCAAAAGNTTCCTCTTTATTGCTTCATTATAGCACATGGGTGGTTGGTTTGTGGTTCTTAAACTGGTAACTCTTTCCTACAACATAAAGTCGAAAGGCAATGACAGACAACAACAGAGTTGAGTTAGTCGATATTGGTACCCGAAAGCAGTTGGTTGAACAATACATTAGGTTGGTTGAAGAGGCAAGGATGTTGAAACAACACATGGCGGACATGTATCAGGCTTGGATGACTGGGAAGGCACCACCCCCACCACCACCTAGCTTCCTAGATGATACCCTTACCCATGTTCCGGTTATAGTGTCAAATGATTCACCATATTCTCCGAATTTTCCCACTTATCACAGCCTTCCTAACCTCCCTAGTAGCTCCATTGTTCGTCCTCCAACTACCTTTCCCAAACATAGCCCTCCTGATGTTATTGAGCCCCGCCAACGATAAGTCCCAGTGGGCGTTCCTGCTCAACGCTTTCAGCCTCAACATCGATCCCGTGAATATCTCCGTACTCCAAATAATCCTCCCCGATGCTACTTCTCTCCACAAAATCCCCAAAGTCATACCTCGCCTTCCCACTACTCTATCCATAATGCACCGCCATATGCTCCACATCCACAGGACTCACATTGGCCGGCACCACTTCCACAAATATTTTACCCACCTCCTCATGCATGTCAACCACCTACCCACAAGAGGTTCCAACCGAGGCCAGGGTACAAAATGAAAAGGTAGTAGCAAAGAGAAAAGTCTTTCACTCCTATTGAAGAATCATATGCTAGTTTGTTCCAAAGGTTGAGGCAATTGGACATGTTGAAGCCAATTCAGATAAAAATGTCGAACCCCCTTCCAAAGAATTTTGATTATTTTCAAAGGTGCGCATATTGCTCTAATGCCCTCGGGCACAGTATAGAAAAGTATTGGCATCTGAAAAGAGCAATCCAGAAGCTTATTGATGCAGGTGACATTACCGTGCAAAATCCAGATACAACGGATACTAGCCAAAGTCCTTTACTTGTTCATAATGAGACACATATAGTGGGCATGATTTGTGTTGAAAAAGAATGTGAGAACTCTTCTGAATCCCTTGGAGGGCCACTTACCGCAAAGTTTTCACAGTCTCGGTTCCATAAATTGATCTTAAGAATGAGTTGGCAAAAGGGACCCAAAAGTTATTTGCTAAGGTTAACATGATCGAGACTTGTGAAGGTTCTGGTAATATCGATGTGCGACTCAGTGGATAAGATGTCGAGCTTGGTAATTAAAAAAGACACTGCTTTCTTGGATAGTGAGGGAGGAGTTTTGGTGGTTTATTTTGTTGTCATTTCTTTTGTCCGGGTTATTTCAGGGTCGTAATCCGGATATTGTCTTGTGGCTCAAACCCTTCTTCCTCATATTTTGCCTAGTTCGTTTAGTTGTAGTAACTCATCTAGTGTTATCTAGGATCGTTCCAGGGTTGTAACCCATGTCTATTTTGCTCGTTTTGTTTTTCAAACCCTTTCACCGTCTGTCTAATGCAATCTCATATTTTCTGTTATTTCTAGTCAGTTTTTGTTTAGTTCTCTTTTTCTTTTATAGTTCTTTTCATGTGACTCTAGTGACATGACTTGCACGCGGAATTCTCAGCCTGGTCTTGAAAGTTAGTCTAATCAGAAAGCAATGAAACAAGTTTTGAAGATGATAGGGACATTTGAGGGAAATAAGTAAAGATTTGGACATTTTGAGATCATTTAAAGCCCGAATTTTATGAAACTAGACAGATAGTTTGGGAAGTTAATAGGACGGCAAGGATTTGGTATAAGAGAGTGCGTCCTAGACAATTTGAAGAAAGCAACTTTGAGTTCAAGTGCATCTCAAGTTACAAGATAAATCCAAGGGAGTTTGTCCCAAACTGACGGACGGTATTCATTGTGAAGAAGAAATCACCCAATGAGAGTTCGGTACTTGACACGACACTAAAGAAAGATGGAAGATATATCTAGGATATCAATGCCGATGCTACAAAAGAAATAATGTGCATGATCTTCATTTTTCATCCNGAAACTGGGCAGATAGTTTTGGAAGTTAATAGGACGACAAGGATTTGGTATAAGAGAGTGCGTCCTAGACAATTTGAAGCAAGCAACTTTGAGTTCACGTGCATCTCAAGTTACAAGATAAAGCCAAGGGAGTTTGTCCCAAACTGATGGAGGGTATTCATTGTGAAGAAGAAATCACACAATGAGAGTTCGGTACTTGACACGACACTAAAGAAAGATGGAAGGCATATCTAGGATATCAATGCCGATGCTACAAAAGAAATGCTGTGCATGATCTTTATTTTTCATCCTCAAGTTGCATGTGTCGTACTTGGCATTTTCAGAGATTGGAAGGCCCTCTTTCAGCTACCCAAATACTTTATACCCTTCGGTACCCTTTTGAGCCTGTGCTGATCTCTTTGACCTCTCCTATTTTGGAATCAAGTTAGAGACATAAAAAAGAAAAAAAAGAAGAAGAAGAAGTTTGTGTCCCCATAGGTTTTTTTTAGAAAGTTCAGTCCAAGAGAAAAATTCAAAAAACAAAAGAGAAAAAGAAAAAAGAAAAACGAAGAAAAAGAAGAAAAAGAAAAATAGCAACAACAAAAAAGTAGTCTTCTGAACTACGTTCGACCTGATTCTTGTCCCCACAAGATACGTAGGCAGCCTTACTGTTCGGTCGCACCAAATAAAATATTTCATAATCCCACGAAGTCAAGAGTGGGGCAACTTTCTTAGAAATTCCATCTAAAAAAAAAGAAAAGAAGAGGTTCAAATTCTCTTGTTTTAGAAACCGGGGCAAAGGTTTAAAATAGATTTCAAAAATTATAAATAAATTAACCATTTTGTCTTAGTTTGAATTTGAGTTTTCATGCCTTTCTTTCTTTCTAACCCTGTCCAAAGGCTACATTACAGTCCAAAAAAGACCTCCCAGATGATCTTTGAGAGTGCCGAGTTAGACATGCCAGGAGCATATGATATTTTTACCATGGTTAATGCTTTGTCATCTGCAGAATCAGAGGAAATAAGAAGAAAAGAACAAAATGAGAGAGTCTTATCGGTGAAAACCCTCACGGGCACCATAAGGCGACGGTGAGTTGAGAGAAAGAACAAAATGAGAGAGGTTTGATAGTGAAAACCCTTTAGGGTACTACAAGTCGATTGAGGATCGTGAACTAGATAGGACAATTGGAGCATTGAAGCCTAGTTTCACAGCTTAGAGGTATGACAAGAATGGAAGATTAGACTTGCTTGACAGATCAGGCCACTTAATCCAAGATGCACGTCATGATCATTAGAGTTGGTGTCACATCAGATAACTTTCTACTTGGTAATTCTCTTGTTAGATGTCATCTTTTTCCACTGTCCCCTTACTTTGTTCTTCTTGCTTTGTTTAAGTCCTCTTTTTGAGTCTGATCTGTCAGAACAAGTGAGAAATGACTTCAAAATTTGCTACCAACTTTCCAATTGCATAAAGCGGAGTGTGACTAGCACATCAAAGTGGCATAAGTCAGGGAAAAGTGGCATTTGTACTGAGTTGATAACAATTGAAGTGCTTTGGGATTCATGTGAAATGCAAAGGTTCGGTAAATGTCAATTCATGGGCACAATGCAACAGATAGAGGATTTGGGCTTGAACAGATCATAGGTATTTTCTGTGATAAGGGTGACAGAGAAAGTGGTTAGCCAATAACAATCAAGGTCTTCCAAGTTGAAATCAAAGTTATCATGGCAAGTGTAGGAGCATTAGCCCTCAAGATCAAGGCCACAAACCAATCACTATGTTTTAAACTCACAAGTATTCTTTGCTTGAAACAGGGATGAAGACTATGTCCAAATCAAAGATTGGAAGCTTGAAGTTTTCAGGTGTCGTGCCCAAAATTTGTGAGCACAAAGGTTGTTTGAGAAGGTTTTTACCTAGTTGAGAAGATCATACTTCCTAGGCATTCTCCCTAGTCGGAAGAATTTTTAGTTTTTCCTTAAGTTCAGGGGTCCCTCCTGGAGAATAGGGTCAATTGTTAGTTTCCTTAAGTTTTAATCTTTAGTTTTTCTTGAGTTCAGGGGTTCCGCCTAGAGAATAGGGTCAATTTTTAGTTCAGTCAAGCTCAGTTTATAGTTTTCCTCAAGCTCAATTTCAAATCTAGGAGATGTACTTCCTAGTTTGGGTTTTTCAGTTTTTATTTCTTTAGGAGACACACTTCCTTATTTTAGGTTAAAGGTTTCACCCCTAGGAGATGCACTTCCTAGTTTGGGTTTTTCAGATTTTATTTCTTTAGGAGACGCACTTCCTAAATTGAGAGTTCACCCCTAGGAGACGCATTTTCTAGTTTGGTTTATTCAAGGTTCACCCCTAGGAGACGTACTTCCTAGTTTTGGTCTTTCAGGATATACTTCTAGGAGACGCACTTCCTAAATTGAGATTTCACCCCTAGAAGAAGTACTTCCTAGTTTGGGTCATTTAAGTTCATCCCTAGGAGACGCACTTCCTAGTTTGAGTCATTGAAGTTTCACTCCTAGGAGACACACTTCCTAGTTTGGGTCTTTCAGGATATACTTTTAGGAGACGCACTTCCTAAATTGAGAGTTTACCCCTAAGAGACGCATTTCCTAGTTTGGTTCATTCAAGTTTCACCTCTAGGAGACGCACTTCCTAGTCTGGGTCTTTCAGGTTAACATTTTAGGAGACGCACTTCCTAAATTGAGAGTTCACCCCTAGGAGACGCATTTCCTAGTTTGGTTCATTTAAGTTTCACCCCTAGGAGATGCACTTCTTAGCCTGGGTCTTTCAGGATATACTTTTAGGAGATGCACTTCCTAAATTAAGATTTCACCCCTAGGAGACGCACTTCCTAGTTTGAGTCATTCAAGTTTCACCTCTAGGAGACGCACTTCCTAGTTTGGTTCAATTGAGATTTTACTCCTAGGAGAAACACTTCCTAGTATGGGTCGTTTGAGCTCATCCCTAGGAGACGCACTTCCTAGTTCGGATCATTCAGGTTCTTTTTCTTAGCGGATGCATTTGCTAGTTAAATTTTCTTGGTTTTACTCATAGGAGACGTACATCCTAGTCGAGTCTTTAGTTTTACTCTCATCATTTCATCAATAGCATAAGTGATTTACAGTTTTGCTAATAGCTTACAAATCTTCCTTGTGCAAACTGGGGCAGACAATTTTGTTTGTTGTGTTGTTTTGATTGCAGGCACCCACCTGGAGAACGAGGGTCAATATTTCAGAAATTGGTTTTAAGTTCAAGTCAGAAAGGCATCAGGAG
>AWOL01S0162561.1:0-24388 GCA_000715115.1 Nicotiana otophora | reverse complement strand
TTGGATTTCTAGTGGATCGATATGAGTGTTGCCCGGATAAGGGAGCATCGAGGCTAAAGTAGCCAAAGCATCGACTAGCTCGTTGTGAAACGGAGGAATGCACCTGAATTCGATGGATTTAAATCTTTTGCTCAGATCTTGTACACATTGTCTGTATAGAATAAGCTTGATGTCTCGAGTCTCCCATTCACCTTGGGCTTGCCGGATAAGCAAGTCGGAATCTCCCATAACCAATAGTTCATGCACATCCAGATCGAGGGCCATTTTCAAACCCATGATACAAGCTTCGTATTCTGCCGTATTATTGGTACAGAAGAACCGAAGTCAGGCTGTTGCAGGGTAATGCTGTCCAATAGGTGAGATGATGATTAGCTCGATCCCAACTCCATTGATATTGACAGCACCATCAAAATACATTTTCCATACAGAGTTGTTGTCCGGAACTATTTCCTCTATTGAGTTGACCTCTTCATCTGGGAAGTATGTGCTAAATGGCTTGTAATCATCATCAACTGGATTTTCTGCCAAATGATCGGGCAAAGCCTGTGCTTTAATCGTGGTGCGAGTGACATACGATGTCAAACTCTGTGAGCAGGATTTGCCATTTTGCGAGCCTGCCAGTGGGCATTGGCTTTTGGAAGGTGTACTTCAGAGGATCCATTATGGATATGAGATAATTAGTGTAGTCCAAAATATAATGTCTTAAGTTCTGAGCGACCCAAGTCAAGGCACAACATGTCCTTTTTAAAAGGATGTATTTAACCTCATAATTGGTGAACTTCTAGCTCAAATAATATATTGCCTGTTCCTTTTTTCCTGTTGTATCATGTTGCCCAGAACGCATCCAAAGGAATTATCCATCACCGATAGATATAAAAACAAAGGTCTACCAGGTTTAGGTGGGACCAATATAAGGGGTTTTGACAGATAATATTTTATCCTGTCAAAATCATTTTGGCAATCGTCCATCCACATGATAGAAACATCCTTTTTCAGAAACTTAAAAATGGGCTCACAAGTGGTTGTGAGCTGAGCAATGAACCTACTGATGTAGTTCAACCTCCCAAGCAAACTCATGACTTCCTTTTTGTTCTTCGAGGATGGAAGATCTCGAATGGACTTTATCTTAGATGGATCCAATTCGATGCCTCTCCGGCTGACTGTAAAACCAAGGAGTTTCCCAGATGGAACCCCAAATGCACAATTGGATAGATTAAGCTTAAGGTCATACCTTCAAAGTTGTTCAAAGAACTTTTCCAAATCACGCACGTGATCAGCCTGTGTCTTTGATTTTATAATGACATCATCGACATATACTTCAATCTCTTTGTGCATCATACCGTGGAAAATGGTAGTCATGGCCCTTATGTAAGTTGCCCCTACATTATTCAAACTGAATGGCATGACTTTGTAACAATAAGTACCCCATAGAGTGGTGAAAACGGTCTTTTCTGCGTCATCCCCATCTATTAGAATCTGGTGGTACCCAACATAGCAATCCACGAACGACTGTATCTCATGCTTTGCGCCATTATCAACACAGACTCTAGTTTTTCCTTCCTTCTTTGGCACATGCATAACATTTGCCACCCAGGTGGTGTATCGGACAGCTTTGACCACATTGGCGCTTAGTTGCTTCATTATTTCCTCTTTGATTTTGTCACTCCTGTCCGTTTTAAATTTTCGTTGCTTTCGTTGGAGTGGGGGAAAATCAGGATACGTGGGAAGCTTATGAACCACTAGATCAGCACTTAAACCCGGCATATTATCATAAGACCAAGCAAACACATCTTTGTATTCAAATAAAAGTTGAATCAAGGAATCTCTGGTTTTTTGTTCAGTGTGAATGCTTATCTTTGTTTCTTTAACTTCTTCCCGACTTCCGATATTAATTGGCTCAGTTTCATTGAGGCTGGGCTTAGGCTTGTTTTCAAATTGTTCCAACTCTCTTTTTATTTCCTCAACAACCTCATCTTTATCATACTCAATCTCTTGATGCATTATTTCGAAATTAGACAGCTTTTTAAGATCCGGACGTGAATTTTGCATGCATGTCATATTATTAAAGCCGACATTAACAAAACTGAAATGAAAACAAAATGACAGGAATTAGGAAAAGGAAAAGATACAAAACTTAATACGAAATTGAACTACATTTCATTGAATTTGAAAGTATAGAAAGGTTAACAACAAAAACAATCATACTGAGATGTTTGGATTACAACCCTGAAAGTAACCCAAAGTACAAAAAAGAAGCTGCAAAAGCAAACTACCAAGACTCCTTCCTTGTGGGGAGAGTAGTTGCTTCCTAGTTGTTGAGCATGGTGTCTGTGCCAATTAGTTGCATATCGACACGACTAGTGCCTTCACCAGCATGGATCATATTCACTTCAGAAAACATCCGGCTGAGGCCATGGCAAATTTCATCTATTTGCATGCGCCGAGGAATTTTGACCCTCTATGAGTCGTGGCTTGACAAACGTGTGGAAAATGTGAGAGATAGGTTGTTGCAAGACCCACCCATGCTTTTGGCGGTGCTTGGCTTTGTCTTAGTCTGTTTGTGTTGGCCTGAGGCCTAAACCAAAAGTACCCTTGTTAATGAACGGAGAAATGGGTTCTGAAATTCCTTGCAATGATGCCCCTAAGCCTTTTCCTGGCTCATAACCTTGTCTCATCATAAGTGCAGCCACTATTACAGATGTGGTGGAGAGACGAGGATGCAGAATGGGCTTTCCTTCCTCAACATGGTCCACAATAACCACTTCGAAAGCTTGATAGACAATAGACTCACATCCTTCTTTGGCCTCAATACACGGAATTAACGGGTCTTTATAAATGGATGACTCGTCTTCTCCGTAAACAATAATTTCTTTCCTGTTGTATTCAAATTTGAGCATCTGATGCAAGGTGGATGGCACAGCTTGGGCCGTATGGATCTATGGCCTTCCGAGAAAACAGTTATAAGAAGTTTCCATGTCCACTACCTGGAAGACAATTTCAAAATCAACCGGCCCAATCATCATGGTGAGGTTGATCTCCCCAATGGTATCTCTCACTGAGCCATCAAAAGCCCGGATGCGAACATTGCTGGGTCGGATTCTGTCTGTGTTGATCTTCATACTTTGCAAGGTAGAGAGAGGGCATACATCTACACTCGAGCCTCCATCAACTATGACAAGCTTTACATAATGCCCATCATATTTGACAATAAGGTGCAAAGCCCTATTGTGCCTGGCTCCCTCCTCGGGAAGTTTATCATCAATAAAGGAGATTTTGTTCACCTCAAAAAATCTGTTGGTCATCTTCTCTAACTGATTCACGGTGGTCTTCTCTGAGACATGTGCCTCGTTCAGGATTTTGATTAGTATACGGGCATGTTCTTCTGAGTGTATGAGCAAAGATAACAGAGAGATTTGGGCAGGAGTCTTTCTCAACTGGTCAATGATTGAGTAATCCTGAACTTTTATCTTTTTCAAAAACTCCTCCGACTCTTCTTTCGTGACCGGTTTCTTTATTGGCATTTGACCTTCTTTGATTTGCTTGGCCTGCCTCAACTCTTCTGGAGAATAACACCTCCCCAATCGAGTCAAACCTCCAGTTTCCCCCACTTCTTTTATGATTTCCTTACCTTTGTAGGTTACTACAGTATTGTTGTAGTTCCAAGGAATTATTTTTGTGTTTGTCACACAGGGTTGTATGGCAGACTTGATTATGATCGGCTCTGTTATACCCTTCATACCGCCCTGATTTTGATTTGTGATGGGGTGACCTCCACGGACATACAACTATGGGCTTGGAACATTGGAGCGAACTTCCAACCTCGAGATTTTTTGAACAAATAAAGTTCCCTTCTCTGAGCTCTGGGTGCCTTTCACAATCAATGGCACATCTCGTCTTGGACTTACTTCCAGTCATATTCCTTCTTGAATCGTTCCCACTGTAATTTTTGCTCAGCCAGTCGACTTGTATTCTTGATCTCGGACGATCATTCCCACAAAATGAACATCGTTGTGTGCTGGCAGTGGGTTGTTCGTAACATTAGGAGGGTCTTCGCCATTTGTTACCACAATCAACTTTTCCGCGATGAGTCTTTCTATGGCTCTTTTCAGAGTCCAACAGTCATTAGTGTTATGCCCTGGGGCACATGAATGATATTCACATCTAGCATTTGCTTGAAATCCATGTGAATCGGGATGCATATGGTGGGGATCAATGGATCTAATCACACCCATCTAATTTAGCTTCTGAAATAGACTAGAGTATGATTCGGCTAATGGAGTAAATTTTTCCACCGACCTCTAGTCTCGACCATAATTCTGTCTGGGACGAGCATTGTAGGGTGCTCGAAAATTTTGCTGCTGAGGTCGGGGGATCCTTGGAGCTGGTGCCCGTACCTGTTGATTGGGAGGCCGAGCATATAATTGAGCATTAAACACTGTATACTGTGGTGGGCCTATAGAGTATTTTGTAATTGGCGGGGGATAATAATGTTGAGGGTAGTTGGATTGCCCCTGCTGAACTTGCACCTCAGGGTGCGATGCCCCTATTTGAACTTCCCTGGATCCCGAAGTCATCATGGACGCTTCATCCCTCTTCTTTCTATTTGCCAAACTTCCCGACCCATTTTGGATAGCTTGGGTGGTGGCTTTGAGAGCCACTTGACTTATAATTCTGCCAGTCTTGAGGCCATTCTAGACCATCTCTCCTATTTTGATTGCTTCTGCAAAAGGTCTACCCATCGCGGACATCATGTTTTCAAAGTAATCAGGCTCTTGAGCCTACAGAAAAACAGTAATTAACTCGTGGTAATCCATGGATGGCTTAACTCTAGCCGCTTGCTCCCTCCACTTGATTGCATACTCCCTAAAGCTTTCAGTCGGCTTTTTCTTCATATTGGACAGGGAATTGCAATTCAGCGCAATATCAATGTTGTATTGACATTATTTAACAAAAGTCTGGGCCATGTCATCCCAGACATGCCAGTGAGAGATATCTTAGTCAATGAACCATTCGGAGGTTACCCCTACAAGACTTTCCCCAAAATAAGCCATCAGCAATTCTTCTTTTCCCCTTGTACCCCTCAGCTGGTTGCAGTACCTTTTCAAGTGAGAGATAGGGTCACCGTGTCCATCATACTTCTCAAATTTTGGGGTCTTAAACCCTGGTGGCAAATGGATGTCAGGGAACATGCATAAATCACTGAACGAAACACTTTTATGACCACCTAGTCCCTGTATGTTCTTTATGTTCTGTTCAAGACTTTTCATTTTCCTGTCGATCTCATCCGGCTCAACCGACTTGGTAGGCTTTTCATTTTCCACTAGTGACTCGTACTGAGGGGTCTGATTGTATGGAGACGAGACACCGAAAGCCATATTTGAAGAGTATTATTGGCCATCATAAGCATGAGATGGTGGCTCATTGTTTGGCCTCATCACAAGAGGTGGTGGCGGGATTGTGTATACCGGTGCGCCATACATAATTAGAGGAGTGTTCGTGACTGATGCGACTGGAGGTCGCACATTATAGGTACCAGGAGTAGCATAGAGGTTGTAGTTTGGCACATACCCTGGTGGTAGAATGTGATCTCTCATTGCATGGAGCGGTGTTTGAGTAGCCAGGGGTATGGTGGAAGTTCCCTCTGAGGGACCCCGGGGTGGAGGCTACCCAGAAACCCAAGCTTGATATACATCAGGCAATTGCTGTCTCAATTTTTTTATTTCCTCCAACTCTTGCTCAACTGACTGACCCTGGGGGTCGTCGCTGACCAGCTTGATCTCATCATCATTAGCCATTACTATCGTTCCCTTAGATCTGGTGAAGTAATGATGTGTTACAACTTTCACCACAAACCAACCACCTTAAGCTTACTATATAAGAGGCAACAAACGTGTTAAGGTTAAGCATTTTACAGATACGAATCACACGTAAATATGCTATGCTCTTAAACTTATCACCATCTCTAACATGCTTTTGGAAGGCTTCATGTTTCATTCCGGCTTATAAGGCTGCTCCTCTTTTTTCGCTTTTCTTTTCACTCATCTCATTTTGATCCCTCATTTTAGAGTCATTGAAAAATATTTGATCGAAACTTTTAGGGGTTGCCTACGTATCATGTCGCCGCATGAATCAGATCATTACGTAGTTCAGGGACATGGCAATTTTTTTTAATACAAGAACTAAAAACAAAAATTACATAAAGACGAACCTCTAAACAAGACCAGACTCGACTCAAAAGCAGACGTTTTTAAGATGAAAAGAGAAATAACAAGACACAACACACAAAAAGACACTTACAGACTCAATGACAACAAATGAACAATCAAAATGGACTGCCAAGTAAAAGAGACTCTGATCTTTGCAGGAGAATCCAACAACATCACTGCAGTCATCCTGCGGCTGACCCCCAATATCACGCTATATCCTCTAGAAGTCTGCAGATATGTGGTGGGCGACGTTCATTGATAGTTCTGCAAACCGCTCAGGCATCATTCCCGGGAAACTCCTACATGCTCGGGAGGTGTATGTGGCTACCTCGAGGATCTTTCCCTTGATATGTTGTTGAGCTAAATGCAACCCTTGATTTCGTTGACCACGAGTCTCAGCTAGATCCTGCGCATCATGCTCGCGCTCCAAAGCCATATCTCTCTGGCGCCGAATTTCTAGTGACTCTCCCTCTAACCGATTGATCATATTTTGGTTGTGATGTCTTTCTATTTCAAACTCCGTGATCTGGCGTGTCACGCCCCAAAACCGATGAGCGTGACTGACGCTCAATCGAGTGAACCCGGCCGAGCAAGCCTGCTAGATTTTCTTCTATCCAAACTCATCCACAAATGGAGATAATGCATATTTTCATTAATTAGACACAACATGAACATGTCTACAATACCAATTCATTACCAATAGTTTTCATCATTTTTAAAGTCTCAAATGGAACAAGTAATACAACCACAACATAACATAGTTTGTCTTTCCCAGCATCAATACACAACCACACTATGTCTACGGAGCCTCTATAGATAAGGAAGATCACAATGATAATGCCGGCAACAAGGCCCCGTCTATACCTCAAACAGAATACACAAGGAACAAAAGATACATGACCCCAGAATGAAGTGGGCCTCACCAAGTCAGTTGGAAAGAAGGTGTGCTGCTATCACTGATCAATACCTCCTGCCGTGGAACTACCTGCATCCATTTAAAGATGCAGTGCCCCCAGCAAAAGGGACATTTGTACCGTCGAATAATAATATTATGAAAACCAAAAATTAATTTAAGAATTTAGAAATACAATATGAATATGATGAATCATGATGACAATAGCATGATATAGCTAACCGCTTAAACCAGAGCAAGCTTATTAAGAGCTATCAATATCATTTATAGGATTTAAGATGAGATCCTCTATAACCATCCTCATACAAAGCGGCCCCGCCGCCTCACCTGATGAATGCAGGTGGAGGTGTAAGTACAATACCACAACTCTACTCAAGTGGCCCGACCGCCTCACCCCAATGTGTGCGGGTAGATGCATAACCACAATACCAAGAACCTACATAAATCGGCTATGCCGCCTCACCCTAATATATGCGGGTGAAATATGCATCAACGATACCAATACCTACACAAAGCAGCTATGCCGCCTCACCCCAATATATATATGGGTGGTGGTATAACAACAAGACCAAAACTATACATAAAGCGGTCGTACCGCCTCATCCCAATGTATGCGGGTGGAGTTGTAATCCCACAATACCATAATCCCTACACAAAGCAGTCATGCCGCCTCACCCCAAAATATACGGGTGGAGGTGTGTCACAATCACAATCTCTACATAACTTTGTATAATAACTTCCACATTAATCACGACTTGAAATTATAACATGTGCATACACAATCCATATTTTTGGAACACATCCTCAACTTATAATGTAATATGATAAGAGCATTTAAAACACGAAATGAACGTATATCTTTATCACAAAACTTATCGGAACACTCGATTTGTCATCAATATCTTGGAACTTACAAAGATAATGGGGATTCCAATTCTTAAAGAAGAGTTTAGCCAACATACCTCACTTGATCTTCCTTACACTCTAAATATTCCGAAATTATTAGCAACTTCAATCTATTTTAGAAATATAACAAGTTGAACCAAAATTAGGAAGACGATCATGGTTCTAGCTCATTTGAGCATTTTATCAAACACTAGTTGTGCATAAAGTTTCAAGGTCCTTTTTATGGATAATTCCATCATCCCACAACCCAATCTTTACCATTTTTAGCTCAACAATCTTCCTACACCCTTTGATAACACACGCAGTTAAAATAAAAAACTCTCATGCCCAAAAGTATCTTGCTAATAACCCGCTTCTAGACAAAATTCGAAATTGAGGGTTAGGGTGTAGAATCTTATCTCTAGGATGAGGATCTAGTGAGTTTCCCTTCTTAGTCTTCCAAAACTTGAGCAAGGATTGAAGAATAATTATTGAAGAACACCTTCTCACTCTAGGAAACTCTCTCTCACTCTAAAATATCAGATTATAGCTCAAAAATAACCCAAAACGTGTATTTAACGAAGTAGGGTCGGGTTTTTAAAACCCAAAAATGAAGCTCCGGAACAGGTTCTGCGGTTGCATATACGACCGCATATCGGTCGCATAATTGGTGTCCAAAACGAGCAAATATATGTCCGTGTCTGCGGTCACTGTGCGGTTCACATAACTGTTAAATGGTCACATAGTGCACCTCATAACAGTTATGCGGTCACATAGTCGACCGCATAATTGCTTCCAATTGGCCCAATTAACTGCCTCACTCTGCGGCAATTATGCGGTCCGCGGAGTGATTCTACGGTCGCATAATTGGACCGCAGAAACACATTTCATTGCCAAACATTTTCCTTTACATTCTGGTGCATTGTTCAATCCAAAAAGTCCGAGCCGCAGCGAGTAATTTATAAAATCCTCAAACACGTAAGCCCAATTCGGCACCACGAAATATTATTTTCTTTTTGCAAATTTCTTACCGGGCTTTACACTTAAGTACTTCAAAATTTTTCGGGGTGTTACATTCTCCCCCACTTAGGATCATTCGTCCTCGAATGAGGGTTAAAATCTACTATTAGCATATTATGCAACTCAGTTTTTCATACCACACACCAGTAGCCCCAAATTTGACTAACTCGCCAAATTTTCAAAAATTTCACCAGAGTTTCCTTTGTAACTAGGCTTATCCACCTGTTAGAGAGCCCCAGAAACACATCCTAACAGCATATATACATAATCCAACGACGTAATATAATACGAAACAACATTAACTGTGGCCTCATAAGCAATATATTTTCAGAAAGGAACACGCTTATGCTAATTGTTCACATAATACAAAATTCATAAAAAGTAAGTCTTATAATTTTCCTAGATCACAACTTTATAAATACATGGTCATTCAAATAAATAAGAATACTTTTTCTTCATTTCTTCCTCGGCCTCCCAAGTAGCCTTTTCAACCTGTTGGTTTTGCCATAACACTTTCACGGAGGCAATTTCTTTATTTCTCAATTTTCGGACTTGTCGATCAATAATAGAAATCAGAATCTCTTCGTAAGTCAATTTCTCATTTACCTCAATAGTCTCAACTGGAACAATGACTTTCGGGTCTCCAACTACTTTCTTTAACATAGATACATGAAACATCGGGTGTACTAATGATATCTCAAGCTTGTACGCTATCTCACCGATTCTCTGAATAATTGTTTACGGTCCGACATACCTCGGACTCAATTTTCCTTTCTTACCAAATCACATTACACCCTTCATGGGAAAAACTTTCAAGAATACCCAATCATCTTCTTTGAACTCCAAATCCCTACGACGAACATCCGAATAGGATTTCTGATGACTCTGAGCAGTGTTCAACCGCTCCTTAATAATTTTAACTTTTTCCATAGCCTGATGCACGCAGTCTGTCCCTATTAACTCTGCTTCCCCAATTTCGAACTACCCAATGGGAGATCTACATCTTCTACCATATAAAGCCTCGAACGGTGCCATTTGAATGCTAGCATGATAGCTATTGTTGTATGCAAATTCTATGAGTGGTAAATGATTATTCCAGCTACCTTTGAAGTCTAGAACAAAAGCACGCAACATATCCTCAAGCGTTTGAATAGTCCGCTTTGCCTGCCCGTCAGTCTGCGGGTGAAAGGCTGTACTAAGATTCACCTGAGTACCCACACCTTGCTGAAATTTCTTCCAAAAATTAGCAGTGAATTGTGCTCCCCAATCAGAAGTGATGGAAACTGGGGTGCCATGCAACTTGACTATTTCTTTGATATACAAATGAGCATACTGCTCCGCTGTGTCGGTAGACTTAACCGGCAAAAAGTGTATTGATTTCGTGAGTCGATCCACAATTATCCAAATTGAGTCAAACTTGCACGGAGTGCGCGGTAATCCTAACACAAAGTCCATAGTAATTATTTCCCATTTCCACATTGGAATTTCTATGTTCTGTGCCAACCCATCGGGCCGTTGGTGTTCGACCTTCACTTGTTGACAATTCAGACATCTTGCCACAAAGTCCACCACATTCCTCTTCATAATATTACACCAATAGACTTCCTTAAGATCATGATACATTTTTGTAGACCCTGGGTGCATGGAATAAGATTTTATCCAACATACCTCACTTGAGCTCCCTTACACTCTAAATATTCCGAAATTCTTAGCAACCTCAATCTATTTTAGAAATATAACAAGCTGAACCAAAATGAGGAATACGATCATGGTTCTAGCTCATTTGAGCATTTTATCAAACACTAGGTGTGCATAAAGTTTCAAGGTCCTTTTTATGGAGAATTCCATCATCCCACAACTCAATATTTACCATTTTTAGCTCAACAGTCTTCCTACACCCTTTAATAGCACATGCATGTAAAATAAACAACTCTCATGCCCAAAATTATCTTGCAAATTACCCACTTTTAGACAAAATTCGAAATTGAGGGTTAGGGTGTAGAATCTTACCTCTAGGATGAAGACCTAGTGAGTTTCCCTTCTTAGTCTTCCAAAACTTGAGCAAGGATTGAAGAACAATTATTGAAGAACACTTTCTCACTCTTAGGGCACTCTCTCTCCCTCTAAAATGTCAGATTATAGCTCACAAATGACCAAAAATGTGTATTTAAATAAGTAGGGTCGGGTTTTAAACCAAAAATGAAGCTCCGGAATAGGTTCTGTGGTCGCATATGCGACCGCATAATGGTTATGTGGACTGCATATCGGTCGCATAATTGGTGTCCAAAACGACCAAAAATATGTCCGTGTCTGTGGTCACTATGCGGTCCGCATAACTGTTATGCGGTCGCATAGTGCACCGCATAACAGTTATGCGGTCGCATAGTGCACCGCATAACAGTTATGCGGTCGCATAGTGCACCGCATAACAGTTATGCGGTCGCATAGTGCACCGCATAACAGTTATGCGGTCGCATAGTGCACCGCATAACAGTTATGCGGTCGCATAGTGCACCGCATAACAGTTATGCGGTCGCATAGTGCACCGCATAACAGTTATGCGGTCGCATAGTGCACCGCATAACAGTTATGCGGTCGCATAGTCGACCGCATAATTGCTTCCAACCACCCCAATTAACTGCCTCACTCTACAACCATTATGCGGTCCGTAGACTGATTCTGCGGTCGCATAATTGGACCGTAGAAATGCATTTTATTGACAAACATTTTCCTTTACTTTTCGGTGCATTTTTCAACCCAAAGAGTCCGAGCCGCGGCGAGCACGAAAGCCTAATTCGGCACCACAAAATATTATTTTCTTTTTGTAAATTTTTTACCGGGCTTTACACTTAAGTACTTCGAAATGTTCCGAGGTGTTACATGGCGCTCCTTGCTTGACTCAACTCCCCCTATCTGATCCCTCAGACCTTGGATTAATGGAGCAAAACCTTTGCGCTCATGATCCCAGATCAGCTTAAATTGGGCTTCTCTTTCTTCATGTTGTTGAGCGGTAGTGAACACTTTTTTTTTTGTCTAAATTGATCTTTGAGTTCTTGCCTCTCTTGTGCCCACTGAGCCTTTTCCCGCTCGAAATCAGCATGTTGTTTGTCCGTGGCTTTTTTCAGAATGCCCTTATCTTCTTGTAAAATGTCAATACGGGATTGGTGCTCTTATGCCACTTCCCTTCCGGTTTCTCTAACTCTGGCCTTGATCTCTTCCTCCCAATCAAATGCGTTTTGTATGGCTCTTTCTGGCCTTTGCTCTGGGATAGCCTGGTTGTGAAACCACTCAAGCTATGCGAAGCTTACCTCCCCACATTCACGATCAGCTACCATCTCGTCCAAGTCGGAAAATCGACCACCGAACCAAACCTTTTGTGCATGTGTCTCCCTTGGAAGTTCCTCTCCCTTGAATTCCCACACAAATGGACGCATGTCTTCAATCGAGGGCTTCTTTTGCTCTCTCCCTAGCTGGCCGCATGACACGTAGGGGTACGTAGGGTTTGAAGCCTCTGAAACCCATGAGTATAAAGAACGGGAGATACGTCAACATATGCATGACCCTAGTAGAAGGGAATCAATAATAGTTACAAGTGATTCTATCAGCACTTAATGAACCAAGTAATATTTGCCAGGCCCTCACCCCTTCTGGAAGATTACAATTTGTGGCCCTGTCCGGGTGATATCCAATGTTAATTTAGCCAATTATCATTGAAATTTACTACTATTGGATGATGATAAAGGTGCTCTATGAGCCACATCTGCAGCGAAATGTTGCATCCCTCAAACTAATCTTTACCCTTTTGGTAACGGGTCAAAGCTCGAAAAATATCTCCCAGAATCATGGGAAGAATGGTATGATACTCACTACTTTGCAAATACAAGACTACCGCAGCCAATCGAATTTTGATGCGCCCACCATGCTCTGGAAAAACCATTGCCCCCAGAAATGAACGCGAAGATTCTCAACTCCCTCCATGCGTTGTAACTCAATTGGTTGACGAATTCTGTGCCCGAGAAGTTCTCAAACCCTTTCTCGTCCCCAAATCTATCATAGAAATATTCCGACGAAACCCAACCTTCATCCAAGCAACCAATTGGAATTCGACGGAGACATAATTTTTTCGAAAAGTTGTTCACACCAACTTTTCTCGGAGCAGCAGGTTTTTTCCCACGAAGGTCTCTCCCCAATCTGGTAAACCCACCTAATTCATCCAATGTAGGCGTCATTTCAAAATCTTTGAACCTGAAGACATTATTTACGTGGTCCCAACAACCCACTAGGGACTCGATTAAATCTCCGTTAGGCTTAATTCCCATGATGTTTGGGAGGAACCTGAGGTGCTTAAATACTTTATTTCGTTCCCATGTAGCAAAACCAAGCCACCAATTACGGAGACTACTCAGGGTCTTATCTCTGATCAAGAACATAGGAGGTGTCTCGTCCCTTACCCTTTTCTGACTGCTTCTTTGTGGAGAATTCATGGTGAACCTAAGAATAAGACAAAAAGGGGTCATGACTTACCTCAACTATATGCAAAAGATAAAAAGGGATTAAGGCTCGTTTTGTTTTTTGAAATTAGCCAACACAAAAGGTGAAATGATAAAAGTAGGAAAAATGGCTATTATTACGAAAACAACCCTCTGATACTTCCACGGAAGGCCTAAAGGATGTCTCGGCAAAAACGGCCAATTATAGGGACAAAATGATTAAAAGTAGACAAAATAAATTAAAAGGGTATTTTTACGAAAACAGCCCTTCGGTACTCCCGAGGGAGGTTCAAAGGCTATCTTGGCAAAACGCCCGGAATACGAGAGACAAAATAGTAAAAGGTGACAAAAATAGCTTTTTTTTTTTTTTTTTTGAAAAATTTTGGCTGAACTCGATGGAGGTTTCCTACGTATCTCACATCCGGTGAGAATCAAATTCGCATAGTTCGGTGAAATCGTGTATATTTCTATTTAATTTTTATGAAAATTAATCTTTACACCTCACGTCAGACTACTACAAAAATCTCAAAAAAAAAGATTATTTCTACTAAACTAGGAGAATGATGTTTTTTAATTTTTTTATTTTTTATTATTCAGCCCAACTAATTTTTGAAAGCCGGTCAACAATGCAAGCAAGTCTTCCAAATGATGTAACAAGTAGCACATAAGTGAACATGATGGTCTCAAATAGGATATCCGGCATGAGGTTTGTTCTTCTAGGTTAATCTTTACACCTCACGTAAGACTACTACAAAAATCTCAAATGCATGGGATGCAAATAAAGCGAACCTACTAGGGATATCCGGCATGAGATTTGTTCTTCTAGGATTAAATCCTATTGGAGAAGGTATCTAGCCTGGCTTACTAGAACGGACAACTCGAGCCGAGGAGGGTCAGCGTACCAGTAGCATTACTTTCCCGCTTAGCTGGTGGTGCTCCCCGTCTAAAATATGTGTGACTAAAAATCCTTCACCGGATGACAAGCACCTCGGCTATCTAAAAGAAAGCGGGCTATGTCAAACAAAAGTCCAATTTTTATTTTCAAGAAGACTCAGAGGGGGTGCATGAGAAAACAGCTTATATGTACAGTTCAACAATATCAAAGCGGTAAAAAGCGAACAAGTATCACATTAGGCACAAATAAATCGCAATATATACAAAATAAATAAAGCCAAATAAAAAGTCAACATGTGCAAGCTCGAATTCTGGTCTTCCCCAGCAGAGTCGCTAGAACTGTCACACCCATTTTCTACCTCCCAAAAAGATATGTATATAAATTGTTGTGGGTTAAAGAATTTTTTCAATTAAAGTGACAAACTTGAATAGAGATTATTTTATTTACAGAGTCGCCACTTGGAATTGAGTTTTTGGGTGTTTCAAGTCACCTCTTATTTGAATCCCTAATCAAAGGAAGGTTTGACTCTATTATTATTGGTCTGCGAAAAATAAAGTACGGGTAAGAAATTCTGTTGAGTGGGGAGAAGGTGTAAGGCATTCCCCGAGTCCTGTGGTTCTAGCACGGACGCTTTATTGACTATATTTGAGTTGACTTAATTTTGGACAAAATTGTAATTTATATAATTTTTATGTTTTACCTATCCACTTCTATTTCTTGATTATTAAAAAATAAAATTGGATAATATTACACTATCATAACCACGCTACGCAAGCGAATGCGTGATCAAAAAAATAAAATTAATTAACTTATCATAATTGCGCCTCGCAAGCAAATCCGAAATCATGACAATCAATTATTTGTGATATTTTTGAGAAATTATTATATTTGAAAATATTAATTCTTGAAAATATTAAAAATCAACTAACGTGCTATGCAAACGAATTCGCGATTTTAGCAAAGGATTAATTAAATTAAAAATTAACTAAAACTAATGGGTATGACATGAGATTATTGAATTAGTTTATTGAATATTAAACATCACGCTACACAAGCGATTTCGTGAAGTTATAGCACGCCTACTAATTGCCTACCGTTTAAATTAATTATAAAAGAGACTAAGTTATCTCATAAAAGAAAAATCTAATTTTTATCGAGGTTAGTTGACTAAACATATCTCTCTCTCTCTCTATATATATATATATATATATATAAAGTTGGGCCAACGTATCAATTTTAAAATAAATGGGTAGCTTTAGAGATTTGGCTATTACAAGGCATTGAGTTAGTTTAATGATTCATTAAAGAATGGGAAGCTAGTGGACTAAAATATTATTGGCCCAGCTGGAATTACTATAAGATACGGGCTAGCTGAATTATTATTAAAAACGGGTCAATGAAATGGATTCATTTGGCCCAATTAACTATATAGAAGAAGAGGGGTAATTTTATTGTTTAAAGGTAAATGGGCCAGCTTTTATTTGATTAAATAAGGCCCAGACTATATACAATCTTAGTTCTTTACTTAGTTTGCACTCATGACCACTAACTACATAGTCACAATTGTATAAACACCTACTTTATAAAAATAGCCACTTTTGCAAATCCGGCAAAATGGTCAGATTCACAAGGATATCACTACAGCATTCCTAGAAACATATATTGGCAGTGTAATTTCAGCAACTAAAACAAAATCATGCTATGTGCCATAACCCTAAAGTCATTGATCGCATACTTAGCATTGTTACTCGGATACAATAGCTTGAAAACGTATTGAAAAACCCATAAACGACTTGCATATCACACTCAAAAACCCACAACTCGATATTCAAGTATTATAAAGGACTATATTCACATTATTACATGCTTGATACATAACAATAACATCCAAGCTCTTTTGCTGTCAAACTATCATCACGTGAAACACGTTTAAATAGTGCAGCATGTTCAAGTTGTTCCTATTGCTGAGAAGATATACATTACGAGTCTTAAAGGATTACCTGGATAACATAAAAGTAAATAGTAGTGAAGTGAGCAGAAACAACGGCAGAAATAGCAAAAAGAAATAGCAACAACCAGCAGCAAATCAGTGTTAAAAGCAACCTGAAAAATCCTGCGAAGACACTTGAAACTAGTTACTAACAAACTTAGAACTTAGCCAAACGATTGCTCTATTTTCTTAATGATTTTGCACTCTAGGAGTCACTCACAAAGCTCACAAATTTCAGCTTACTAATGTATTCAGTTGCTAATTTTTTGTTCAAAGATGTGTGTTCAAGCAACTCTCAAGATGTTTTCTTCCCCTTCTTTTCTAAGTGATAGGGTGTGTGTCTTTTATAGGAGAAGAAATCAGGCATTCATGATTAAAAATCAGTCTTTTTTGACAGAAATTTCCACAAAATTTGCTCTAAAATTCAAAGGGCAAGACTTTCTTGTTCAATCTTGTCCAAAAGAGAGTATTTCAACTAAAATCTGCTATTCACTATTCAAAGACAGACTTTTGTTCAAAAACTGTCCAAAAGTCCATATTTTCTTATCAAACAAATGACTTTTGAGTTTTGTACTCAAAAAATCTCTGAAGCAGTAAATAAGCAATCAAACAAGTACACTATACTTTCAAGTATTCCTTCACTACCTCACTTTTATCAATACAAAACTATTCTACTATTTCAACAAATGCAAAAAAAAATAGAAAATTTAGCATTTCAAACTTTAAAAACTAATGCTAAAATAATTAATAAGAGACAAAATAAAATCTGAAAATATAAAAAATAAAATAAAAAAATCAGCCATGAAAACAAAGAGAAAAAAATAAGAATTTTTACCATTTCACAATTCAAGTGGCCGAAACAATGGTGGTATGTCAAGCGAGGGCATTTGGAGAGGTTGCCGGAATTTGGTCGGATTTTCGAGGCAGAATTGATATCAATAGGTAGGCCTTGATGAGTTCTATCCATTGA
Organism: Nicotiana otophora; assembly: GCA_000715115.1. Classification (NCBI taxonomy): domain Eukaryota; kingdom Viridiplantae; phylum Streptophyta; class Magnoliopsida; order Solanales; family Solanaceae; genus Nicotiana; species Nicotiana otophora. The sequence goes on along the minus strand of AWOL01S0162561.1, from coordinate 7,019 downwards.
TGTAGATGTTGTAGGGTGGTAGTGGCCGGACCTTCAAGAATTTGGGCAAAAAAGTGGCGGCTAAAGTATTCTAGATATAAAATTCAAGGAGTTTGAGGGGTTTTTGAAGGAATTGGTTTGAAGATATAGAAAAAGGAGGTTTTGGAGATTACATGGTGTGAATTTGGGGGTATTTGGAGGTGGTCCGCCGCCGATGGGTGATTTCCAGCATCTGCGGCGGGAGAGAGAAGAGAGAGACGAGGGGGAAGAAGAAAAGAATTATGGGGGAAATGGGGGCAATTTTTCAGCATTTTTAAGTCTTAAATACCTAGTTGGGAGATTGATTGTGGACCATTGGCTAAGAGGGAGATGAATGGATGAGATTGAATCTTGATTCACTTAATGAAACGACGTAGTTTCATGATGAAACGATGTAGTTTCATGATGAAACTACGCCGTTTTGGACCAAGTCTTGGCCAGCCATTTTGGACTAGGTATGGCTGAATTGGGCTCAAAATTTAGGCTAATTTTGGCTCAATTTTAATTAAAATACACTAGCCCAATCCCTTTTCCCTCTAATGAAATTATAGTCTTATTTAGTCCTAAAGAAAATGTACAAGTAGAAAGAAAATCTTTTTGGTATATATAATTTAAAGATGCAAACTAAAATATACAAATAAAAGGTAAAAAAATATTTATGGTACTTTTTAGTTAAGGAATTCACATAAAAATATTATTATTATTACTATTTATTTTGGGAAGAGCTTGCAAAAATTAGGTATTCACAGTTGCCCCTCTTTGCTCGAGAATATGAAAAGTTTTCGTGCAAAGATAGTGAATGCCATGATTAACTCTTGCTTGCCTATGACTCTAATGAAAGTATTTTTTAAAAAATGTGACCGAACCTTGCTTTCGAGGTTGCCTACATATCCTTGGCTATAAAAGAATCAGGTTTATGTAGTTCTGAGAAAATTTGATAGCTGGGACTACCAGACACTGGAGTTAAGACTACTACTGTTGTTACTGCTACTGTTGTTACCGTTACTTGCTGCTTACATCAAAAGGAAAAGAGAAGAGAACTACATATGCCTGCAAGCTAATAGTTACAAAATTCCTATCTATGTGTCTTGCAGAGTCAAATCTTGATTCTTGACTTGCTCTCTTGTGTTGCCCTTAGATTGGATCTTGATGCTCTTTCAAAGAAAGATAATGGCTTATTCTCGATTGCTTGCTTTTTGGATCAGAATTCAAGAAAATAAAACTTGAGAAGCTGGGCTGCTGACACATTATCCAACCTAACTCCAACTATCTTGTGATTGAAAGACTTCTCTCTTATGATGAGAAAACTGAAACTGCAAGCTTTAATCGTAACTTGTGCTATGCGGCGAGGCCTGCAAAACCATCAAAGACGAACAAAACGAACAAAAATTTTCTGCCCCAGTTTGCACTAGAAAATATTTGCGAGTTATTAGAGAAAACTATAAACTATCTATTTTACCGAAATAAAGACAAATACAGTCGTATAAACTAGCTATGTGAGGATATGCAACCACGAGCTAGTACCTTAGGTTACCAAAAGGAGTGTTACCAGGGGTTGGCACCCTATATTACTGAAGAAAATGTAACCAGGGGTTGGTGCCCTGCATTAGTAGAAAGGAACGTAACTAGGGTTTGGTACCCTCTATTACCGAAAAGGAAATATAACAAGGGATTGGTACCGTATATTACTAAAAGGAAAGTGTAACCAGGGGTTGGTACCCTGTATTACTGAAAGAAAATGTAACCATGGATTGGCACCCTGTATTACTGAAAGGAGTACAACCAGGAGTTGGTACCCTGTATTACTGAAAGGAGTGTAAACAGGGATTGGTACCCTGTATTACCCAAAAGAATATAACCAGGGGTTGGCACTCTGTATTACTGAAAGGAGTGTAACCAGGGGTTGACACCCTGTATTACTAAAAGGAAATGTAACTAGGGGTTGGTACCCTATATTACGGACAAAGTGCTGGATCCCTCTAGGCGAAAGGGTTCTACCTGGGTTAAGCTACATAAAACAAACCAGAGCGAAAAGTATTTCTACCTGGAACAATGAACTGGATCCCCCTAGGCGAAAAGGCTCTACCTGGGTTAAGCTACGCAAAACATCCTGAGCGAAGAGTACTTCTACCCGGAACTATGATTTGGATACCCCTAGACGAAAAGGTTCTACCTGTGTTAAGCTATGTAAAACATCATGAGCGAAGAGTACGTCTACCCGGAACTATGAGCTAGATCCCCCTAGGCAAAATGGTTCTACTTGAGTTAAGCTACGAAAAATAATCTGAGCGAAGAGTACTTCTACCCTGGACTATGAGCTCCATCCCCTTAGGTAAAATGGTTCTACCTGAGTTAAGCTACGTAAAACATCCTGAGCGAAGAGTACTTCTACCCTGGACTATGAGCTCGATCCTCCTAGGTAAAACGGTTCTACCTGAGTTAAGCTACGTAAAACATCCTGAGCGAAGAGTACTTCTACCCTGGACTATGAGCTCGATCCTCCTAGGTAAAACGGTTCTACCTGAGTTAAGCTACGTAAAACATCCTGAGCGAAGAGTACTTCTACCCTGGACTATGAGCTCGATCCCCTTAGGTAAAATGGTTCTACCTGAGTTAAGCTACGTAAAACATCCTGAGAGAAGAGTACTTCTACCCGAAACTATGAGCAGGATCCCCCTAGGCGAAAATATTCTACCTGGGTTAAGCTATGTAAAACATCCTGAGCGAAGAGTACTTCTACTCGCAATTATGAGATGGATCCCCCTAGGCAAAATGGTTCTACCTGAGTTAAGCTACGTAAAACATACTGAGCGAAGAGTACTTCTACCCGGAACTATGAGCTGGATTCCTCTAGGCAAAAAGGTTCTGCCTGAGTTAAGCTATGTAAAACAGCCTAGGCAAAGAGTACTTCTACCCGAAAATATGAGCTGGATCCCCCTAGGAGAAAGGATTCTGCCTAAGTTAAGCTACGTAAAACATCTTGGGCGAAGGTTACTTCTACCCGAAAATATGAGCTGGATCCCCCTAGGCGAAAGGATTCTGCCTGAGTTAAGCTACGTAAAATAGCCTGAGCGAAGAGTACTTCTACACGGAACTATGAGCTGGATCCCCCTAGGCGAAATGGTTCTACCTGAGTTAAGCTTCGTAAAACAACTTGAGCGAAGAGTACTTCTACCCGGAACTATGAGCTGGATCCCCCTAGGCAAAATGAGTTAAGCTACGTAAAACATCGAGAGCGAAAAGTACTTCTACCCGGAACTATGAGATGGATCCCTTTAGGCAAAAAGGTTCTGCCTGAGTTAAGCTACGTAAACCAGCCTAGGCGAAGAGTACTTCTACCCGAAAATATAAGCTGGATCCCCCTAGGCGAAAGGATTCTGCCTGAGTTAAGCTATGTAAAACAGCATGGGCGAAGGGTACTTCTACCCGAAAATATGAGCTGGATCCCCTTAGGCGAAAAAGGTTCTACCTGGGTTAAGCTACGTCAAACATCCTGAGCGAAGAGTACTTCTACCCGGAACTATAAGCTAGATCCCCCTAGGCGAAAAGGTTCTACCTGGGTTAAGCTACGTCAAACATCCTGAGCGAAGAGTACTTCTACCCGGAACTATAAGCTAGATCCCCCTAGGCGAAAAGGTTCTACCTGGGTTAAGCTACGTCAAACATCCTGAGCGAAGAGTACTTCTACCCGGAACTATAAGCTAGATCCCCCTAGGCGAAAAGGTTCTACCTGGGTTAAGCTACGTCAAACATCCTGAGCGAAGAGTACTTCTACCCGGAACTATAAGCTAGATCCCCCTAGGCGAAAAGGTTCTACCTGGGTTAAGCTACGTCAAACATCCTGAGCGAAGAGTACTTCTACCCGGAACTATAAGCTAGATCCCCCTAGGCGAAAAGGTTCTACCTGGGTTAAGCTACGTCAAACATCCTGAGCGAAGAGTACTTCTACCCGGAACTATAAGCTAGATCCCCCTAGGCGAAAAGGTTCTACCTGGGTTAAGCTACGTAAAGCAAGCCTAAGCGAAGAGTACTTCTACCCAGAACTATGAGCTGAATCCCCCTAGGCGAAAAGTTTCTACATGGGTTAAGCTACAAAAATGGGAGGTATGGATAGTAGTAATGCATGCTGCAAATAAAAAAATGGAGATTTTAAGGAGCTTACGTTTGGTGACATTCGTCCTTTGAGAATCGCCATTCTGCACTGCTTTGATCCTGCTTCAAACAAAGAAATTTTTTTGAGTTTTTAAAGTGTTGGTCAGTTTGTGGACTTGATTCCCTGAGTAGTTTGAATTCACAGCCACTCCGCTGTCGAAGAACTGATTTTGTCAGTGGGGTACCGAGGTGCTCGGATACTCTGTATCGCTTTCTAGAGACATTGTCTTTCTGACGTTGCCCCTGGCTGTTTCATACCCAGATGTCCATGGTACTGCTAATCCTTGTCCCTAAGGCAAGGCAATTTTCCTTTAAAATCAAACTTAGTTGTCTTGCACCGAGAACCAATTCGTGTTTGTAGTGCTTATCAACTTTTCCCATGAAGCAAGTTTTGCTTAGGCGACCTTTTCAGTTTCTTTGAGATACTTTGTCCGCCTTATCAAAAGAGATCACAGATGGATTCCTGTCTTCGTCAATGTTGTATACGCTCCAAACTGTGCTCGGTATTACGGGGAAAATGTAGCCAGTTTTGCAGCCATTTCTTTGCTTTGCTTTTGATGCAAGATTAGACCGAAAGGGAATCAAAGAGAAATTATGGGAAAAACAGAAGAGCAATTGAAAGTAAAAGAAAAGAAATTGTGTCTAAACAAAAGGTGTCCCTTTCAGGGAGAGGAATATAGAGACTTATCTGGAGACGTGTGCCGACTTCAATTAATCATGACATGCATTTTGGACTGGACACCTGATCCGTCTGAGCCGTCTAATTCTCAAAATCTGTCACAAATGTTCATCTTGAAACTGTCTTGGTTGCGCTCATGCCGGAGAATCGAAGACCCTCATTCGGCTAGTAGCACCCTTTGCGGGTTTCGCTAACTAACCTCTCTTATTTCTCTACTCATCGTCGCCTTACAGTGCCTATACGGGTTTTCATCGATAAGACTCTCTCAATTATTTTTCTTTTTTTTTTTTGACTATGATACTGTATGCAGAAGGTTTCCAAATGCTCTTGGCATAGGGAATTCAAACATTCTCAAAGATCGATCAGAAGTTCCTAATAGGGAAAAGGCAAAAAGAACCTTGAACTGAATTACAACTTTTGTAGATGTTTTATAGGAAAAAACCGTAAAATGAAACAAACTTCTGCCCCAGTTTTGGAGTATTGGGAATATGGATTTTTGTTGTGATGGGACCGAACCCAGGGTAAGGCTGCCTACGTATCCTTTCGGAATCAGATCAGACGTAGTTCAATGAACTCATAAGGTTTGTTGTTTGATCTTTTTTTTCTTTTTTTTCTTTTTTTTTATAAGTACACGGGTTCCAAAATAGGGAAAATGAAGAAGACAAATTGGCTCAAAAGGTTTAACAAAAGGGTGACACCTATTTGGGATAGAGACCAATAATAACGTTCGTCATTTCGATCTGAGAAAATAATGCACGAAAGTTCTGCAGTGGGTATATATCAAACATAATATCTTTTTACTACATTTGCGTTAATTGTCATGTCTGGTACACGTCTTTCTTCATCTACCAAGTGCAAGGCTCCTTTTGGCAATACTTTCTTGATGATGTAGAGTCCTTGCCAGTTCGGGGCGAACATTCCTTTAGTTTATACTTGGTGTGGAAGAATGCGTTTCAAAACGAGTTGGCCTACGTCAAAGTGTCGTGGACGCACTTTCTTATTGTAAGCGCGTGCCATTCTTTGCTGGTATAATTGGGCGAAACATACTGCTGCTAGCCGTTTTTCATCAATCAACATCAGTTGTTCCAAACGGGTCTTTACCCATTCTGTATCTTCAATCTCCGATTCCACAACGATCAGGAGAGAGGGAATTTCGACTTCGACTGGTATTACAGCTTCCGTTCCGTATACCAGCAGATAAGGAGTTGCACCAACAGATGTGTGAGCAGTCGTGCGGTATCCCAAAAGAGCAAAAGGCAAACTTTCATGCCATTGTCGGGAACCTTGCATCATCTTTCTAAGAATCTTCTTGATGTTCTTGTTTGCCGTTTCAATGACTCTATTGGCTTTAAGCCGGTAAGGGGTAGAATGGCGATGCACAATGTTAAATTGCCTGCATACCTCCTTCATCAAATGACTATTTAGATTGGTTGTATTGTCAGTGATAATGGTTTTTAGAATACCAAAACGACAGATGATGTTGGAATGAACAAAGTCTACCACTTCTTTCTTGGTGACTGCTTTGAAAGTGACGGCCTCTACCCACTTGGTGAAGTAATCAATTGTAACCAAAATGAATCTATGCCTATTTGAAGTCTTTGGCTCGATTGGCCCAATAACATCCATTCCCCAAGCAATGAAAGGCCAAGGAGAGGACATGGGATGCAACTCCGAAGGAGGCGAGTGAATCAGGTCACCATGGATCAGGCATTGGTGACACTTGCGAACAAAACTGAAGCAATCTCGCTCCATTGTAAGCCAATAATACCCTGCATGCAGAATCGTCTTCTTCAAAACATATCCATTAATGTGAGGTCTACATAACCCCGAATGCACTTCACTCATGATCTGCTCAGCTTCTGTGGCATCTACGTATCTCAACAAGTTTACATCTAGGGTTCTTTTGTACAAAATTTCCCCATTCAGGAAGAAACTGCCGGTGAGCCGCCTTATAGTTCTTTTTTGATCTCCCTTGGCATGCTCTGGGTAATCTCTTATTTTCAGGAATCATTTTATGTCATGATACCATGGTTCACCATCTGGTTCTGTCTCAATTGTATTGCAGTAACCGTGTTTATTTCGAAGTTGGATTTCTAGTGGATCGATTTGAGTGTTGCCCGGATAAGGGAGCATCGAGGCTAAAGTAGCCAAAGCATCGGCTAGCTCGTTG
>AWOL01S0162496.1:0-18695 GCA_000715115.1 Nicotiana otophora | reverse complement strand
ATTATCACATTTAAGGAGTTATAGAGATACCTGTTGAAGTTCTCGTCCCTCTCATTCCGTGCCGCTTGGCTAAGCTTAGACGTTGTCTCCAACAAAGATGTGATGTCCATCAACCCCTTAGGATCCTATACAACCTCCTCATAACCGGGGTATTCAGGCACCTACCGGAAAAGCAAGTACTACATGAGCAAGTTTCCAAAGAAGAATCTCTTGCCTTTTCGACCAAAGTGCGTGCGGGCCATCTCGCCTAGCATGATCTAACCCACATTGATGGGTTGCCCAGTCATCAGAAAAAATATCACACACACTCGAGCTGGAATGCATTCACTGTTGTTCTCAACTGGCATGAGTCTGGCCTGCACGAAATTTTGCCACACATTGGCGGTCTTGTTGAAATCGAAGCGGATNCCTGGCTAAGCTTAGACGTTGTCTCCAACAAAGATGTGATGTCCATCAACCCCTTAGGATCCTATACAACCTCTTCATAACTGGGGTATTCAGGCACCTACCAGAAAAGCAAGTACTATGTGAGCAAGTTTCCAAAGAAGAATCTCTTGCCTTTTCGCCAAAAATGCGTGCGGGCCATCTCGCCTAGCATGATCTAACCCACATTGATGGGTTGCCCAGTCATCAGAAAAAATATCACACACACTCGAGCTGGAATGCATTCACTGTTGTGCTCAACTGGCATGAGTCTGGCCTGCACGAAATTTTGCCACACCTTGGCGGTCTTGTTGAAATCGAAGCGGATCATCTCAAGATGGGCATCGCCCTTAGTACTGGACCACTTGGAATTCGAATCGACTCCATAAAGAGTGTGATGTATCGCCTGGTAGCTTAGGCATTTGACAATTTTTTGTAGCCTTCGTGGGTTAGGGATATCAACTCCAAACAATTCACATAATGACCGCCTATCCATTGGAACCTCCTTTCCACAAATCCAAGACGTGAACAAGTCCGCATTCCAATTGGCATACAGTTCTCGCACCATGCTAAAATTTGCATGGCCGGGGCACTTTAGGAATTTATCCTTATTCATTTCTCGCAACCGGGCAAGCACATCCGGGAAGTTCTTTTCCAAAGTTTTCACATTAATACCCATCTCGGAGACGTACCACCCGTATGGCACGAAGTCCCTATGCCATTGGATGGCATCATCACGAACTAGATAACGAGGCCTCGGTCCCAATGGTGCCTTCTTTGATCCGTCAGTAACTTGTTTCACTTTCGCTTTCCTAGATGATCCTTTCCCTTGCTTGCGCTTTTTGGGAGCGGGAGCAGTGGTTGAGGAGTTCCCTACTACCTTGCCTTTGTTCGCACTATCACGAGCCATAGCAACCTACAACACAAATAATCATGAATGTGAGAATGAATAAAGAAATCCTCCTACGGTTATCGTATGAGTCAAAGATGACACCACACTTAAAACCAAAGGCTCAATGTACTATACTTACAATTGTGGTTTAAAATGCACAAGTGTTTCACCACAAGGCAATGGGTACTCAAGACTTCCCCATGCCGTACAATTTTAATCCATTAACTATGCCACACAAATCAAGTGGTCGATCATGGCGAAGTGATTTAGCCTTAATGTAAGCAAGTAGCACATGGTCTGTATTTTCTACCACTAATGCACTACACTAGCTACTTCTAACAAAGTGTTACAACATACATACTACAAGATACATCTTGTGGACGACATGTGAACCTTAAAGCCAAGATCCTAATTATCTAAAAACTACCCCCAAACACCCCACACTTAGCCCGATATCGCATACAACTACACTCGATTACTCAGACTTCACCAGTTCATGATGGTATGCTATAATCCAGTATTTTAGTCGCTTATTGCACTTTATTTGTGTTTGAGCTTTAAATGATAGTGTTTTACACTTATTGTGTGTTTTATGCCTTTTAGGAGTGATTCCGAGTGATGTATATGTTGTGGAGCTAATTCGAGCTATTTGGAGCTTTGAAGTATGGGTAAAATCCCAAGGGATTAAGCCGGGGTCGTGTTCGGGGGTTGAAGACCAAGTCTGGACGTCAAAAATCAAAGTTGGATCCGTACTCTGAGAAATTCCCACTGCCACGGCGCGTGGGGCGCCATGCTTGTACAAATTTCTTCTGTTTGTCAGAAGTTAGATCTCTGGATTTCCCCACTAATTCTCTGCATGGCGCGTCGCCCCATGCAACGCGCCTTTGCAATTTTTATAGAGTGAAAATTCTATTTCGGCTAGGAGAAGGTGGTTTCGTCTGGGCCTGACCATACTTGGTATAAATACATGGAAAACGTTATTTTCTTGACTTTTGACACACATTCAACCAAAGGAGGCTAAGGAGGAGTTGGAAGAACACAAGCAAATGGATTTCATCATTCCTTCCCCACTCAAGACCCGAGTTTGGATTGAATTTATGTTTTCCTATACTTTGATTTTATTTGTGATGAGTTGCTCCATATCTATGGAGTAGTTCTCTTTAGGGTTTGATGGATTTAGTGTATTGATGATTGTTTGTGGATTATAACTCTAGTTTTATGTATTGAATCGTTTTGGATTATTTAATTGTTGCATCTATATTCACTAGTTCATGTAATTGAGAGAGACATAACTTGTGATATCTTTGCATTATATTATTGGTTGAGTTCATAGATTCTTCTACGTAATCGAAAGAGGCTAGTTGAATCATTGATTAAACCTAATTAAGAGAATAATCTAAAGTGATTTTCCTAAAGACCAATCCATTGCACATTCTTGCATATCTTCACGTGCTTAATTTTGTTCATCTTGTGAGGTTAAAACTTAATCGAGAGAGGAGTTTTTGCTGAACGTTTGAACTAATAATTGAATGAATTCGAGAGACTCAGTTGAACATTAGAAGTGAATTAGCTAGATTTAGATCCTGAACAATTATCTTGCACCTATCCTATCAAAACCCTATTTTCTCCCACTGATATCCTTATTTGCTTATTCCTTGTCTCGATAGTCACTAGTCGATAACTTTAGATTCTTAGTAAATTTTAGTTATTAATCATATAAATCTCAATTGTTGATTCTCTTGGATAGCAACCAAGCTAGAAACTATGAGAATAATGTTAAAATCCAATCCTTGTGGATACGATATTATACTATACTATATTTGATTAGCGTGCATAATTTAAGTGTGTATTTTGCGCTCGTCAAATTTTGGCGCCGTTGTCGGAGATTGGCAATCAACAATGTTTGAAATAGTTTGTAGAGCTAATTCAAGAATTTTTCCTTTCCTTTTATTTTATTTTTCTTTTTTACGGTTAGTGTTCTTTGACTGCGCGCAGATTACAAGTTAAGATTGGTTCATGACTCGAACTTCTGCGAAGGAAGTGCTACCATACTAGCCAGAAATTGAAAAATAAATGCGACAACTGAGGAAGGAAAGAAATCTCACTGAAAAATCAGAAAAGGTTGGGCAATCCTCAAGCAAAGAACTTATGGCTGGAAACGGTGATGATAGTGTAGATTTGGATGCAAGAGAGGCAGCCCAACAACGAGAAAAATCTGCACAAAATGCAAGCAAGCAGCTATTAGAGATGCACAGATTATCTACGAAGAAGAGAGGGGTCGGAGAATTACTAAAAATCAACCCTTGGTTGAAGATCAGTTCGAAAATATAGCTCCCGGGCCTGGGAGACCACTTGGAGATTATGCTAAACCGGTCTACAATCAAGGTTTATCAAGTGTTAGACCACCTCCAATTGTAGAAAAAGCAAGGGTTGCTTCAAACCCTTCAGAATTGTTGTGTTTTCAGAGGGAAGCCAAACAAAGATCCATACACACATCTAATGGACTTCGAGGAGATTATGAACACCTTTCAAAATAATGGTGTGTCACGAGATGCAGTGTACTTAAGTGCATTTCCCTTCACACTCAAGGATGATGCAAAGAAGTGGCTTCAAAGCTTACCCATGGGATCGATTAGAACATGGGAGGGGATGACCAGAAAATTCCTTGATAAATATTTCTCCTCAGCTAAAACGGTCAAGTTTAGAAGAGAAATCGATTTGAATCATGGGAGAGGTTTGAGGAGATTGTTCAAAAGTGTCAACATAGCAGAATTGAACTCTGGATGCAACACCAGGACTTTTGGGATGGATTGACACCGGCCTCACGTAGAACATTAAGCAATGCAGCTGGAGGCCCATTGATGAAGAAGACTCCAGAAGAGATAGTTATAATTCTTGATGAGTAATGTGAAGTTGCAAATTAGTGGCCCTCTGAGAGTGCTGAAAGAAGAAGATCAACCGGTGTTCACCAAGTTGATGCTACTACTTATGTGCAGGTAAAACTTGATGCTATGGCTAAATAAATACGAAAGCTGACCTAGCCTCGATACAAAATGAGCCTCACGCAGCTTGTGATATATGTGGAAGAGGACACCCTACTCATGAGTGTCAAGCCTCAACTGAGGAAGTGAAACTACAATTTCAACGCAATGGGTCAGAGGCACCCCGATTTTTCATGGAGTTCACCTGGAGGTACTGCGAATTCTTGGTCACAAAATAACTCTAGACCCTAGGGACAAGGAGCTCCAACATACAAAAATCAGCAGAGGCAGCAATTTCAGCCTCAACCGCCCATTCAGCCTGGTCTAGAGGATCTAATGAAGGCCTTCGTTATCAAGACAGATAAGAGGCTGGACGCCCATGGAGCAGCTATCAAAGAGTTGGCACATCTTTTTGAAACCTTGAGAGAAATAGGTTGGGCAGATTGCGACAATATTATTTGAGAGGGCTCCAGGAACTCTCCCCGCTGATACTGAGAGAAATCCCAAAGAAACAATGAATGCTGTAACTCTGAGTAGTGGGTGAGTGTTGAAAGATTCCACCCCGATCCAAATTGATGTGAAACTTGAAAAAGAAAGTGGGAGCAGTTGAAGAATGATGTTGAGAAAAAGAAGACGGGCCAGATAAAAGCTGAGAAAAAGAAGAAGGGAGAAATCTCGAGAAGGGAGGAACATGATGAGAGCGAGCATAGGCGTGTTCTACCTTTCCCTCAAAATCTATATAGAGAAAATTTGGACAAGTAGTTTGGGAGATTTCTGAATGTGCTAAAACAGGTTCATGTAAACTTACCATTCACAGAAGTGCTCTCACAAATGCCTGCTTATGCCAAATATTTGAAAGAGATCCTTACAAAGAAGATGATGATAGAAGAGACCTCAGTGGTGAAGCTCATAGAGCATTGCAACGCGATATAGCAAACCAAACTCCCACAAAAGTGTGGAGATCCAGGGAGTTTTACTATACCTTACTCATTAGGAACTATCAATTTTGATAAATCTTTATGTGATTCTGGTGCCTCAAGTAACTTAATGCCTCTATCTATTTACAGGAAATCGGAGAAGGAGATTAGAGAGATAAGGTCGGTGCCAATATCTTTGCAGCCGGCAGACCAAACGACTATAATACCCGAGGGGATAGTCGAAGATTTCTTAGTTCGGGTGGATAAGTTCGTATTTCCCGTTCATTTTATTTTTTGAATATGGAGGAGAATAAGGAGGTCCCTCTCATCCTAGGAAGACCATTCTTAGTGTCGGATAGAGAAATATTGGATATACACGAGAGGAAACTCATGCTTAGAGTGGGTGAGGAGACAATGACTTTTGAGATGAATTTAGAAAAGGGGTGCAAAAAGGAAACCCAGCTATAAGTGTTGAATGGAAAGTGAAGGGCCCGAAAGAGAAGGCTGCGATGAGCGAGAAAGATAAGTGTGGGGTGTATCCTAAGAAGTTTGAGAAGAAGTAGTATGCATGGATGTGTGCATTAGTTCGGGTGCGGGAAATGGAGCCCGACTTCGACTCAGATCCCGACTAGATGTTCAGGGAAGTTTCCTTTACCTTATGCTTTTTAATTGTGTGTCATGGGGACATGCCACAACTTAAAATATGGGGTGGGTGATATGTTGTATGTATGCATGTATATTAGTTTTAGTTTTTTGTTTTGTTATGGCTAATTTTTGATTCTGTAAAGTGCGCCACAAGTAGCGCCCCACGCGGCCTGTGGCGCTACAAATGGCCCTTTTCTAATTTTTCTCCTTTTTGGCTCTAATCTCGCACCTTTCGCCCCATATTTCTTCCACATGATACCTACACATAAATATACTACAAATTAGTAAATCATTATATTTCATATCCGAAATCTATGAAACTCAAGTAAAATGCAAGGCGATATACATATAAATATATATACTTTAAGCTAAATATCAACACCCTACACTTAGACTGTTGCTCGTCCTCTAGCAATGAGACTATCAATTACACCCCAACAACGTACACATCTCAACTAGAGAGGATCACTTCAATTTTAACCATATGCACTAACCTTGACTATGATCGATACCGGCAATCAAGCACGAACATACAAATTTCACATTCTTCCCGTTTTAAACATGCCCAAGTATAAACATTTAAATTCAATCAATTCAAACAACCAATCTGTCACCAAACTTCCTCGAGATCCGACTCGTTACCACTAATCACCCTCAACTCGCGCACTCACCCAACAAAAGAAGTTTACAACATTACCAATCCTCCATAAGATCATGTGCCCTCACCAGCAAACAAAAGAGTGAATATAGAATAGTCCACATATTCACGTATGCCTTTGAACAAAATTTAAGGCCATCACACAATTCGAACAAGAAAATTGCTCACTCTCACAAAGAATTCATGTGCATCCCACGGTCGTACCATAAGCTTGCCCGTAGTGTACATCTATGGTAATCTAGGCTAGCCAAATCTAGGATCAATTATGACTTTAAGGTTGTAATGTAGGCTAAGGGGCGGGTAGGATACATTTAGGAATAATGACTAACCCTCCTAAGTACCCTAAAAGATCGAGCACATCTTCTTCTCAACCAAATCACTGGCCATAAACCATATATAACATAGCCTTCTTTTCAATTAAGAACTTCTATATTCCCACTAGCACGAATTAGTAAGATTAGGAGGTGTGTGTTTCTCTACATTAATTGAACTATTATTTTTATTTCTAGCAATTGTTTCTTCTCTTTCTCTTTTTTTTTTCTTTGTACACACCCTCCATGGCTCAACTCGAAAGCTACTCCCCAATCTCTCACCCTACTTCTTTTAGCGACTTAATGCCTTAAGAGGTAAAGGTTCAACAATCTCAAATTAAAAACAAATTGGGATACGACTTGTAATATGCGTGCCAAAGAAAGGGTCTATAGGCTCAAAGATTCTAGCAACGGAAAATTTTATTTTTAAGTGACAAGCACATCTATGATCAAGCAAGAAACGCCTACGTCATCTCCTAGACTAGCACAACTTAATGATTTCACTTCGAGATTCTACCTAACTATCCTAAAAAAATCTTTTTGGTATTTTTAATCGGACTTTAATCCCTCAAATTTTTTTTTCAAAAGATCCATCGTCGGGAAAAGTTCGAGTTTTGTCTGATTTTTTTTTTCTTTTTTCAATTTTTGTATTTTTTTTCTAAAACTAGACTAAGTCTACTAGAGGTTCCTAAAAAACTAATAAAAAGAAAGATTTATACAATTTACATCACAAGAAGTAGTTCCCCCATCCCACACTTAGCATATGTATAGTCCATGATGCATGTAAGAATGTAAAGCAAAGTTGGGTTAAAAGAAAAACTCCCTGCTAGTCGGATTCCTCCTCCTCAGAATGCTCGCCAGCCGCAGCTTCGGGCTCATCATCATCATCAACTCCCAGGGGCAACAAAGCCATGGGCCCCATGACTTCATCACCAATCTCATCCTCAGTGCCGGAGCCTTTGTGAGTGTTTTCATCCTCTGACGGGTGAACGGGAATGTCAGGTGCAATTTCCAACATCTCTTTGGAAGAACTAGATAAATCATTGCGTAGATGCATACGCTCCTTGTTCGATACACCGATCCTGCTCATGATCACATTTAAGGAGTTATAGAGATACCTGTTGAAGTTCTCATCCCTCCCGTTCTGTGCTGCCTCGCTAAGTTTAGACGCAGTCTCCAACAAAGATGTGATGTCCATCAACCCCTTAGGATCCTCAACAACCTCGCCATAACCGGGGTATTCATTCACCTCCCGGGAAAGCATGTACTACGTTAGCAAGTTGCCAAAGAAGAATCTCTTGATTGTCCTCCCAAATCGCATGCGGGCCATCTCCCCTAGCATGATCTCACCAACATTGATGGGTCGCCCAATCATCAGAAAAATATCACACACACTCGAGCTCGAGTGCATTCACTCTTGTGCTCAACTGGCATGAGTCTAGCCTGCACGAAACTTTGCCACCCCTTGGCGGTCTTGTTGAAATCTAAGTGGAGCATCTCAAGATGAGCATCGCCTTTAGTACTGTTCCACTAGGCATTCGAATCGACGCCACAAAGAGTGTGACGTATCACCTTGTAGCTTTGGTATTTGACAAATTTTTGTTGCCTCTGTGGGTTAGGGCTATCAACTCCCAAAATTTCATATAAGGACCGCCTATCCATTGGCACCTCCTTTCCATGGACCCATGATGTGAACAAGTCTACATTCTAATTGGCATACAATTCTCACACCATGCTCAAACTTACATGGCCGGGGCACTCTAGGAATGTATCCATATTTATTTCTCGCAACCGGGCAAGCACGTCCGGGAAGTTCTTTTCCAAAGTTTTCACGTTAATACCCATATCGGAGACGTACCACCCGTATGGCACGAAGTCCCATTCCATTGGATGGCATCATCACGAACTAGATCCAAATGAGGCCTCGGTCCCAATGGTGCCTTCTTCAATCTTCGGTAACTTGTTTCCCTTTTGCTTGCCTAGATGATCCTTCCCCTTGCTTGAGCTTTCTAGGAGCGAGAGCAATGGTTGAGGACTTCCCTACTTCCTTGACTTTGTTCGCACTATCATGATCCATAGCAACCTACAACAAAAATAATCATAAATGTGAGAATGAATTAAGAAATCTACCTAAGGTTATCGTATGAGTCAAAGATGACCCCACACTTAAAATCGACGTCTTAATGTACTATACTCACAATTGCAGTTTAATATGCACAAGTGTTGCACCACAAGGCAATGGGTACTCAAGACTTTCCCATGCCGTACAATTATAGTCTACTAACTATGCCACACAAATCAAGTGGTCGATCGTGGCGAAGTGATTTAGCCTTAATTCAAGCAAGTAGTACATGGTCCGTAATCTCTACCACTAATGCACTACACTATCTACTTCTAACAAAGTGTTACAACATACATACTACAAGATACATGGTGTAGACGACATGTGCACCTTAAAGCGATGCTCCGAATTATGTAAAACTACCCTCAAACATCCCACACTTAGCCCAATATCACATACAACTACACTCGGTTACTCAGACTTCACTGGTGCACAAAGTACTCATTCAAACATTTTATTAAACCACATTGTGGGCATGAAGTGTGTGCAACTTAGTTCAACAATGGTGGAACATGGTGGCCCTCCCAAATTTCAACGAAGTAGATGGAATTCTAGTTTACTACACCGTATATAATATAACAACCAAGTTGTCACAACCATGTTCGTTCCACATTCGGGCCACCCACCATAGAACAAGTTTTTAAAAGCAACTTGTGGGAGAATTTGGGGATTGGGGCGTTTGGGAGGGGGGATGTTTATTATTATTTACCAAATAAAAGAAAAAGAAAAGGAAGGGAAACATACCTGGAGGATTTAGGATGAGAGCAAGAGAACAATTCGAAAACATGAGAGAACGAGATAGAGAGTTTTGCGGCAGATAACTTGAAAGAGAGAGATAGAGATAGAGATAGAGAGAGAGAGAGAGAGAGAGAGAGAGAGAGAGAGTTACGGGTGAGAGGGGAGGGTTAGAGTTATGTTAGGTTTGTTTTTGTTTTACTGGAGATGGGTTCGGTGATTGGGTATGGGTTATAATGTGAGGGTAGAGGGGTATATGGGTCGGGTTTTATGGGTATGGGTATTAATACAATACAACAAAACAAACAAAATAAAACAAAAAATATATAATACTTATCTTCCCCTAGCCCAGCGCTCCACGCTAGGCCTGGCGCTGGGGGAATTGAAAACACTGTAAAGTGCGCCCTAGGTAGCGCTGGGCAGTGGCCTGGGTGTTATTCTGCCGATTTATTTATTTATTTTTGTATGAAATCCCCGATCCACCCGAGCACTTTATATATCCAATTTACATACCCCACACCATTCTACCTATAATTTCTATGTCTACAAAGAAAACAAAAACTCTAGTCTACTCTAACTAAAAAACAAAATTAAAAAGCTATGCTATGAAAGCAATAAAATTGGGTTGCCTCCCAACAAGCACCTGATTTAACGTTGCGGCATGATGTAGGGCCTCTCTCACTCATCAGCGAGTACTACTTTGGTCTTCTCACGATCAATGATTCCTCCCGAATAGTGCTTGACTCTTTGCCAATTCACTAAAAAGTTTCTTTCACCATTTAAAGCGCATAACTCAATTGCACCATAAAGAGTGACTCTCACCACCTCAAATGGACCTGACCACCTTAACTTCCTAAGAAACATGAACCTAGAATTGAACAATAGTACCTTTTGGCCAGGTTCGAAGTGACATGGCTTGATAAGATTGTCATGTCATCCTTTTGTTTTCTCCTTGTAGAGCTTAGAATTTTCATAAGCGTGCAGCCTCAACTCACCTAACTCATTCAACTGCAAGAGCCTCTTCTTGCTCGCATCTTCAGAGTCCATATTCAACCTTTTAATTTCCCAATACGCCTTGTGTTCAAGTTCAACAGGCAAATGACATGCCTTCCTATAAACAAGCTTATACAGCGACACCCCAATTGGTGTTTTGTATGCAGTTCTATATGCCCACTAGGCATCATCTAACTTTGCAGCCCAATCTTTCCTATTCACACTCACTGTCTTCTCTAATATTTGCTTTATTTCACTATTTGACACCTCAACTTGTCCACTTGTTTGCGGATGATATGCTGTAGCAACTCTGTGGCAGGCCCCATATTTAGCTAGAAGGTTATTCAACAACCGATTACAAAAATGTATCCCTTCATCACTAATCAAGGCGCGTGGAGTCCCAAACCTCGAGAATATGTTATTCTTCACAAAAGTAGCTACCGCTTTGGAATCATTGGTTCGCAATGCAATCGCCTCTACCCATTTGACATGTAGTCAACTGCTAGCAAGATATATTTGTTCCTCTGGACAATGGGAACGGTCCCATAAAGTCTATCCCCCACATATTAAAAATCTCTAACTCCGGGATGTTATTCAAAAGCATCTCATGCCTCTTAGTGATTGTCCCTGTTCTTTGACACTGGTCACACTTCTTCACAAATGCATGGGTATCCTTGAATAATATTGGCCAAAAGAACCCAGATTGTAACACCTTTATAGTTGTCCCATCGCTTCCATGATGGCCCTCATAAGGCGAGGCATGGCAATCATACAACACTAATTTCACCTCTTTTTCTGGAATGCACATCCTCATCAACTGATCAACACAGGTTTTGTACAAGAATGGCTCATCTCACCAGTAGAAGTTTACATCATGTAGAAACCTCTTTCTAGCTTCAGATTCAATTTCAGGAGGAAGTACCCCACTCACAAGATAATTCACAAAGTCTGCGTATCATGAGGGAGGGTCTTGGGTGATAGCAAAACGTTGCTCATCTGGAAATGCCTCCTTCATTTGTCCACCTTCCTCGACGTGCTCATGATTTTTCAGCCTTGATAGATGGTCGGCTACTTGGTTTTCTGTGCTCTTCCGATCTCGTGTTTTTACATCAAATTCCTACAACAACAAAACCCAGTGCATCAATCGAGCCTTGGATTTATTTTTTGTAAATAGATACCTGATTGCTGCATGATCGGTATGGACTATGACTTTTGTTCTCACCAAGTATGCCCAAAATTTCTCAAAGGCCCACACAATGGCCAACAACTCCTTTTCAGTGGTGGTGTAATTCAGTTGTGCATCATTAATAGTCTTACTCGCATAGTAAGTAAAGTAAAACATCTTGTCCTTCCTCTGGCCTAGCACTGCCCCAATAGCATGGTTACCTGTATCGCACATAATGTCAAATGCTAAGGACTAATCCGGTGCTGCAATAAATGGGGCATCCACCAACTTCTTTTTGAGCTCCTCGAATGCCTTCAGATAGACTTCATCAAAATTGTATGTTACATCCTTTTCAAGTAACCTACACAAAGGAGTAGCAATTTTTATAAAATCCTAAATAAAGTGTCTATAAAACCTCGCGTGTCCCAAGACACTTCGGACACCCTTCACTGAAACGGTTGGAGGTAATCTTTCAACCACCTCCACCTTCGCCTTATCAACTTTAATGTCGCTCATTGACACTCTATGGCCCAACACGATGCCTTCTTGTACCATAAAATGACACTTTTTCCAATTTAGCACTAGATTTGTTTCTTCACAACGAGCCAACACCTTGCTCAAATTCTTCAAACAATCATCATAAGAAGACCCATAGACTGAAAAGTCATCCATGAAGACTTTTACAAATGTTTTTACCATATCAGTGAAAATAGCCATCATGCACTTCTGGAAATTAGCCTGCGCATTACAAAGTCCAAACGACATTCGCTTGAAAGCCAAAGTACCATAAGGACAAGTAAAAGTGGTCTTCTCCTGATCCTCTGGGCATATGACAATTTGGTTGTACCCGGAAAACCATCAAGGAAGCAATAATATTTATGCCCCGCCAATCTGTCCAACATTTGGTCAATGAATGAAAGTGGGAAGTGGTCCTTGCGGGTTGCTTTGTTGAGCCTTCTGTAATCAATGCAAACTCTCTACCCCGTCACGGTGCGAGTAGGAATTAGCTCATTTTTTCATTCTCTACAACAGTCATCCCCTCTTTTTAGGCACACATTGCACTGGGCTTACCCAGTTGCTGTCAGCGATAAGGAAGACGATACCTGCATCAAGCCACTTAATTACTTCTTTTTTCACGGCCTCTTTCATAATGGGATTTAATTTCCTTTGTTGCTAAACAATGGGGTGATGTCCATCTTCTAGAAAGATTTTATGCATGGAAAATTATGGACTGATTCCTTGATGTCAGCAATTGTCCACCCAATAGCCTTTTTATGCTCACGAAGCACTATGAGAAATGTTTCTTCCTGTACATCGGTCAAGCTGGATGAGATAATCACTGGTAATGTCTCAGAGTTTCCAAATAAGCATAGAGCAGATGCGCTGGAAGGGGCTTAAGCTCTAGCTTTGGAGCTTCTTCAATAAATGGCTTAGGAGGGGTCAAAGTTGGCTGGCAATCTGAGTGTTTTATACACATTGAATACCTCCACCCGATCACCCACTCTCATCGTCATCTTTCCTTCGCACACATCAATAATAGCTCAGCTCGTGGCTAAGAATTGATGCCCCAAAATAAATGGGACTTCTTGATCAGGCTCAAAGTCCAAGATAATGAAATCAACAGGGAATATGAAATAACCCACTTGAACTATAACATCTCCAATCACTCCTTCAGGATAACCAAGGGATCGATCATCCAACTGTAAAATCACCGTGGTTGGGCGCGACTCACCCAACCCCAACTGTCTGAACACAGATACAACAAAAACAACAACAACAACAACCTAGTATAATCCCATTAGTGGGGTCTGAGGAGGGTAGTTTGTACGCAGACCTTACACCTACCCTAAGGTAGAGAGGCTATTTCCGATAGACCCTCGGCTCCCTCCCTCCAAGAACTCCCCACCTTGCTCTTGGAGTGACTCGAACTCACAACCTCTTGGTTGGAGGTAGAGGGTGCTTACCACTAGAGCAACCCACTCTTGTCTGAACACAGATAGCGGTATCAAATTAATGCTCGCCCCATGATCACACAAAGCTCACTCGACTGCGTGCTTACCAATCGAGATTTGGATAGTGAAACTACCAGGATCCTGCAATTTCTAAGCTAGAATGCTTTGAATTCTAGAGCTACATTCTTCAGTGAGTGCCACAGTCTCAAACTCTGTTAACCTCCTCTTATTCGCCACTATGTCCTTGATGTATTTGGCATCTTTGGGAACTTCTTGCAAGATGTCTACCAGCGGAATATTAATTTGTACCTGCTTCAAAATATTAAGAAACTTTTTATAAGCGACATTATCCTTCACTTTATGCAATCTTCGAGGGAATGGAGGTGGTGGCTTTGCAACTAATGGTGGGGGTTTCTTAGCCACCGCCTCTTCATCTGGCTTCTTTGACTCCTTTGCTTTTTCTGATTCTGTTTCTATGGTGGTTGGTTTCTTAGTAAACGTCACTTGCTTTCTCTTTTTCGGTGGGACTTCTTCTAACTGTCTCCCATTCCTCAATGACAGAACATTAATAGATGCCTTAGGATTAGCCTCAGCATCGCTTGGAAGAGCTCCAACTGATCGAGTATTTTGGGCACTAGCAAGTTGCCCCACTTGTCTCTCCAAATTTTGAATCGCTGTAGCGTGGGCTGTTGCCTGAGCCTACTGATCAGCCACTAATTGCTTTAGCATCTCCTCAATGTGACTCGTCGGGTTTGTAGGTTATTCAACCTGACGTGGTCTATATTGCCGTTGAGGAGCTTGTGGCCTGTACCGATTCTGAGCACCTTGATTTCCACCCCAAGAGAAGTTTGGGTGGTTCCTCCAGTTAGGATTGTTAGTATTTCCATACTGTTTTGTCTGGAACTTATTTGCATTACCCACAAAACAGACAGGCTCTGAATTAACTGGGCATAAGTCGCTCATGTGACCCTCTTCACATACTTCACAAAATATTTGAACTTGTTGTACTGGCTGAGCTTGTTGATTGTTAATAACCAAGGTCATCTTATTGACTTGGTTGGCCAATGTGTCAACTTACACTAATAATGCATAGACGACATTTAACTCGAGAACACCCACAGATATTTGCACTGTATGTCTGCCCATATCTCCTTGCCAATCAGGATTGCTTTTGGAGAATTTGTTCAATAATGCATATATCTCATCGAAGCGTTTCTCCAACACTTTCCGCTGCAACATCCACCACAATCTTTGTCTCAGGTTGTAGCCCTTCTATGAAAGTGTGAGCTAACACTTCATTTGTGTGATTGTGATGATGACAGTCTCTGATCATCCCCTTGAACCTTCCAAAGCTGAGTATAAAGACTCCCCCGATTTCTGTTTGAAGGTGACTATCTCGCTTCTGATCTTTGCTGTTTTTCTTAAAGGAAAGAACCTTGCCAAACATTTCCTCCCTAAATCGTTCCATGATGTTATAGAATTAGCTGGTTTCGTCTTCAACCACCGCTTTGCTTCACCCGATAGAGAAAATGGGAACAATGTGATCCTCATATAGTCTGGAGTGACTCCGTTAGTGATATAAGTATCACTAATCTCCAGGAATTTTAGGATATGCTATTGTGGATCCTCGTGTGGAAGACCCATAAACTTCCCATTCGCATGTAGTAGCTGGATCATGCTTTGTTTCAGCTCAAAGTTCCCATTCGCATGTAGTAGCTTGATAAGTTAGTCATGCCATCCTTTTGTTTTCTCCTTGTAGAGCTTAGAATTTTCATAATCGTGCAGCCTGAACTCATCTAACTCATTAAACTGCAAGATCCTCTTCTCGCTCGCGACTTCAAAGTCCATATTCAACCTTTTTATTGCCCAATACGCCTTGTGTTCAAGTTCGACAGAAAAATGACATGCCTTCCCATAAACAAGGTTATACAGCGACATCCCAATTGGTGTTTTGTATGCAGTTCTATATGCCTACAAGGCATCATCTAACTTTGCAACCCAATCCTTCCTATTCACACTCATTGTATTCTCTAATATTTGCTTTATTTCTCTATTTGACACCTCAGCTTGTCCACTTGTTTGCGGATGATAGGCTGTGGAAACTCTGTGGCGGACACTATATTTAGCTAGAAGGTTATTCAACAACCGATTACAAAAATGTATCCCTTCATCACTAATCAAGGCGGGTGGAGTCCCAAACCTCGAGAATATGTTCTTCTTCACAAAAGTAGCTACCGCCTTAGAATCATTGGTTCGCAATGCGATTGCCTCTACCCATTTTGACACGTAGTCAACTACTAGCAAGATATATTTTCTCCTCTGGAAAATGGGAACGGTCCCATAAAGTCTATCCCCCACACATCAAAAATCTCTACCTCTAGGATGTTATTCAAAGGCATCTCATGCCTCTTAGTGATTGTCCCTGTTCTTCGATACTGGTCACACTTCTTCACAAATGCATGGGTATCCTTGAACAATGTTGGCCAAAAGAACCCAGATTGTAAGACCTTTGCAGTTGTCCTATCACCTCTATGATGGACCCCATAAGACGAGGCATGGCAATCATATAACACTAATTCCACCTTTTTTTTCTGGAATGCACCTCCTCATTAACTGATCAACATATTGTTTGTACAAGAATGACTCATCTCAGTAGTAGAAGTTTACATCATGTAGAAACCTCTTTCTAGCTTCAGATTCAATTTCAAGAGGAAGTACCCCACTCACAAGATAATTCACATAGTCCGCGTACCATGAGGGAGGGTCTTGGGTGATAGCAAAAAATTTCTCATCAGGAAATGCCTCCTTCATTTATCCACCTTCCTCGACATGCTCATGATTTTCCAGCCTTGATAGATGGTCGGCTACTTGGTTTCCTGTGCCCTTCCGATCTCGTATTTCTACATCAAATTCCTACAACAACAAAACCCAGCGCATCAATCTAGCCTTGGATTGTTTTTTGTAAATAGATACCCGATTCTTGCATGATCGGTATGGACTATGACTATTGTTCCCACCAAGTATGCCCAAAATTTCTCAAAGGCCCACACAATGGCCAACAACTCCTTTTCAGTGGTGGTGTAATTCAGCAGTGCATCATTAAGAGTCTTACTCGCATAGTAACTGGAGTAAAACATTGTTTCCTTCCTATGGCCTAACACTGCCCCAATAGCATGGTCACTTGCATCGCACATAATTTCAAATGGTAAGGACCAATCCGGTGATGCAATAATGGGGGCAACCACCAACTGCTTTTTGATCTCCTCGAATGCCTTCAGACAGGCTTCCTCAAAATTGTAGGTTACATCCTTTTCAAGCAACCTGCACAAAGGAAGATTAATTTTTGCAAAATCCTTAATAAAGCGTCTATAGAACCCCGTGTGTTGCAAGAAACTTCGGACACCCTTCACTGCCACGTGTGGAGGTAATTTTTCAACTGCCTCCACCTTCGCTTTATCAACTTCAATGTCACTCCTTGACACTCTATGGCCCAACACGATGCCTTCTTGTACCATAAAATAACACTTTTCCCAATTTAGCACTAGATTTGTTTCTTCACAACGAGCCAACACCTTGCTCAAATTCTTCAAACAATCATAATAAGAAGACCCATAGACTGAAAAATCATCCATGAAGGCTTCTACAAATATTTCCATCATATCAGTGAAAATAACCATCATGCACGTCTGGAAATTGGCCGGCGCATTACAAAGTCCAAACGGCATTCACTTGAAAGCGAAAGTACCATAAGGACAAGTAAAAGTGGTCTTCTCTCCTGATCCGCTGGGCATATGACAATCTGGTTGTACCCCGAATAACCATCAAGGAAGAAATAATATTCATGCCCCGCCAATCTGTCCAACATTTGGTCAATGAATGAAAGTGGGAAGCGGTCCTTGCGGGTTGCTTTGTTAAGCCTTCTGTAATCAATGCAAACTCTCCACCCCTTTACGACGTGAGTAGGAATTAACTCATTTTTTTCATTCTTTACAGCAGTCATCCCCTCCTTTTAGGCACACATTGCACTGGGCTTACCCAGTTACTGTCAGAGATAAGGAAGATTATACCTGCGTCAAGCCACTTAATTACTTCTTTTTTCACGACCTCTTTCATAATGGGATTTAATCTCCTTTGTTGCTCAACACTGGGGTGGTGTCCATCTTTAGAAAGATTTTATGCATGGAAAATGATGGACTGATTCTTTTGATGTCAGCAATTGTCCACCCAATAGCCTTTTTATGCTCACGAAGCACTATGAGCAAGTTTTCTTCCTGCACATCGGTCAAGCTGGATGAGATAATCACTAGAAATGTCTCAGAGTTCCCAAATAAGCATAGAGAAGATGTGCTGGAAGGGGCTTAAGCTCTAGCTTTAGAGCTTCTTCAATAAATGGCTTAGGTAGGGTCAGAGTTGGCAGACAATCTGAGTACTTTATACATATTGAATACCTCCACCCGATCACCCACTCTCATCGTCATCTTTCCTTCGCACACATCAATAATAGCGCGGATCGTGGCTAAGAATGGATGCCCCAAAATAAATGCGACTTCCTGATCATGCTCATAGTCCAAGATAATGAAAACAACAGGGAATATGAAAGAACCCACTTGAACTAATACATCTCCAATCACTCTTTCAGGATGAGCAAGGGAGCGATCATCCAACTGTAAAATCACCATGGTTGGGCGCGGCTCACCCAACACTTGACCTCCCACTGCAGCATCCACCACAATATTTATCTCAGGTTGTAGCCCTTCTATGAAAGTGTGAGCTAACACTTCATTTGTCTAATTGTGATGAGGACAGTATCTGAGCATCCTCTTGAACCTCCCCAAGCCGAGTATAAAGACTCCCCCGATTTCTGTTTGAAGGCGACTATCTCACTTCTGATCTTTGCAGTT
>AWOL01S0162495.1:20993-78678 GCA_000715115.1 Nicotiana otophora | reverse complement strand
GGGGAGGGGGATGGTGAATTGAAATTTATTCTTTCTTTTGCGAGGTAGTCAACTAACTTACGTTCTAGTCGATTGATATTTTCGAAACTAAGTATGAGAAAGAAAATTGCATAAAGTAAATGACACAAAGTGTTTTTATACTGGTTCGGATTTAGAGTGAATCCAACGTCCAGTCCCATTGGGTTGCAAGGTTGATCTCTTTCAAATATGAAGTGACTTCGTACGGATGGGTTGATGTTGTTATACACCAACAACCTTTTGATCACTTTGTTCTTCACTCTTATGGTTGATATCTCTTCTCTTCTTAGTTACACAAGAAATCTATGACAGACTACAGTGCTTGTTTGAAGTAGAACAAAGAGATTAATTTTGGTTTGATCAACTTATATGAATCCTTGGCGTCTTCTGTAGAATATATATGGTGAGTTGGTTCCTATTCTTCGTTGCTTCCTTGTTTTCTTTTCCTTTTGAGCCGTTGGAGAGAATATTTTTAGAGGATCTTCTATACTGATTGATTGATGCCTTCCATAAATAATCTATTTGAATATCCACGTGATTGATCTTCTATATTGATTGATTGATCATTTTATGCTGATTTATTTATACCTTCCGTAGATGGTTGATTCGAATACCCAGTTTCCATAGAACGCGTGGTTACAACTTGATTCTTGCCTCCTTGATTTGTGCTTCCAAATCTTCTGATAGAGTCTTTTCCATTCTCATGACATCCTTTGGGATTGGTTTCCTGCAAGTAAAATTAATTTATTGTCTATCATTAAAATCCAAATCTAACAACGAGAAGGATTTTCTTGGGGCATAAAGGATTGTGGATGCTTGACTTCTTTCTTGATGTGTTGTACAATCTCGAGTTATGAGTGTGTTGAGAGACCTTTTAGTTGATCATTCGTGGAATGAAGTAGATTCATATGTCTTGTTGAGGAGTTCAAACTATGGAGGATTATATGGTTGCATAGTGGTTGTGAGCATGATAGGGTGTAGAGAAATGCCAGTTTAAGGCTAAGAAGGTGGGTTATCTCATGCGGGATGTTCTGAGGTTGTGTGATCCCTATGATATTTCTGTGAAGAATTTTCTTTCTACCCAACGAGATGTGTATGTGCTACAATTTGAGTTCGGATCGCTTGAGGAAGTTTGCACGACTGTCACGAGGATGGATATGCGCTTAGCACATGATTTGAGGTATTTTATGGCTAGTGCTACATGAGATTAGGAAGGATTTAGTTGAATTACAATGCAAAGTCATAGAAGTTATAAACGGAGAATGATGTGGTTATCAGATGATGTGTAGTATGGCTTCGAGCTAAGTAGAGTAGGCTGTTATTGACGATCAGATTGCATGGTCATGTGTTATTTTAGTTTAGGCCTAAGGCATATTTGTGGATCAGTTATGACTTGAAGAAGGCTGACTTCAAGGATGGTGCGGGGAAGGAAATTATCAGATGCATGATGTACTATACATTATGGGCATATGAAAATTTTGGAATGATTCAGGTTTGTTACTCGTGGTGGATGTAGTGTGCAGGAAGAAGGGATTCATTCGGTATCTTAAAGGTGGGGTTAATTTTTTAGGTGTTTATATGCTAATAGAGTACCAGTACTTCAACTTGTATTGGCGGTGCATTAGAGATTAGAGTAGAGTGGATGACTCTCTAGAAGATTCTAATGAGTTCAAGATTCATATGTGGTATTCAAGGGTTTCCTGGATTTGTATATTGCTAAGTTCTGAGATTTTCATTGGATGTTGCCCAGGCTTGCAGTAGTTCTATATCATTAGTGATTCTACATTTCAATATAAGAGAGGTTAGAGAATGTCTCTTCAGAGCGGGTATCTCAGTTGTGGTACTATTGGGTGCTTAAGAGGGAATACATTGGCTTATAGGGCTTAAGACGGCGTGGTTTCATGCTAGGATTTCTCGAGGTGAGCTTTGGGTTAAGGATCATAGTGTACTAGCAAAGAGAAATGTTAACTTGAAAGCTATTCGAGAGGAACTCGAAGAAATAGTCAGACTCTACAGGTGTTTTGTGGCAATACTCTTCGGTCGGGAGATCTGTGTGACTTGGTTGACTTAGAGGGATTCAGCTCCAATGGCTTGGTTATGTGCAAATGGGTTTCTAAGAGTTCTCGATACGACCACAACTTGAGATGGATGTCTTCTACAGGTATGAGGAGTATGTTGCATATTGTAATTTGTTTTCTGGATGGGGTCAAGTGGAAGGCTTCTGGCTGATGGGGTATGTATCTTGCTTGTTAGAGTTGATAATAGGATTCTAGTGTTTTCATATGATGGCATGATAGATGCGACACATCGTGTGGGATTGAGGTTTGCATGTATAAGTTCACGACTCTGTTTCAAAGGCAAGTTCATGAGTTCTAGACAGCTTGGGCGGTTTCAGATGATTAGAAAAATCCTGGCACTATCTGGTATCACCTGAGAAGGGAGTGCGTTTCTGAAGGTGCATTGTGCTTTGATTTGCGGATGTTTGACTGGTATTACGAGAATCGCCTGGTTGTTGACTGCTGATGTTCAAATTTTGCTATGTGGTGTGGACGATTCATGGGAGTGTTTTTTGTGAGATAATTGTGTATGAGGGATATATCAGTCATTTGATGCTTGGGATAAGGTTGGCAAGTGGGCCGATCCAGGACCGGAACCGGCCCGAGACCGCGGGCCAAGTGGGCTAAGTGGGCCGGGACCAGTAGGACCGCTAGAGGTGGGCTTGGGCCGGTCTCGTGGGCCGGTTCTTGCCTTTGAACCGTTAGGACCGAGACCGGACCGGTCCCTTGGCGAGCCAAATGGGCCCAACGGTAATTTGTTTTTTAAAAAAAGTAGTCGTTTGGCTAATTAAAAATACAGCTGTTGGGCTTTAAAAATAGCTGTTGGCTATTTAAAAAATAGCCGTTTAACCTCCCAACTTTGTTTTCACATCTAACTTTTTATAATTACACTTTTTCCCTATTTTTAACTATAAATACCCCTAATTCTTTTATTTTTCTTACAAAATCAATATCAATCTATCACAATCTCTATCTAATATTTGTCTATACTTGCTACTATTGCTTATTTTATTCCAAAAAATAGTAAACAAATATTGAGGTTGTTATAATTTGTGAAAACATTGCTACTATTTAATCTTTTTAAAAAAATTCAATTTTTTGCCGTTGGGCCCACTTATCCCACTTAGCCCGCGGGCCTGGCCCATTTAGCTCGGGACCATGTGTTCGTGTGCCCGGTCCCGAGCCGATTCCTACAAAAGACCATTTAACCCGGGACCGCTAAGCCCGTTTATTTAAGGATTGACTAGGGACCGGGATCGCGGCCCATGAGACCAGCCCACTTGGCCCATTTAGGGCCTAGACCGGCCCACATGCCACCCCTAGCTTGGGATGTAAAGACTGGGAGTTCTCGGAGGTGCACTATTCCTTGGTTGTGGACTGTGAAGAAGTGGCCAGAGTTAGACAACTGATGGGATGTGTTATGGATAGGTTTTTTGTGGATCTTGCGAAGGTTTTACCTATTTTGGGAGGATGAGAATTGATTTAGGGGGCCATTGGCAGGCCTAATGAGAATGCGTATTCTACAACAGATCAAGTTTGTTTACTCCTCATAGCTAGTGTTGAGGGGTTTGCCATAGACTA
This sequence comes from Nicotiana otophora, assembly GCA_000715115.1. Lineage (NCBI taxonomy): Eukaryota > Viridiplantae > Streptophyta > Magnoliopsida > Solanales > Solanaceae > Nicotiana > Nicotiana otophora. The sequence goes on along the minus strand of AWOL01S0162495.1, from coordinate 75,022 downwards.
GAGTTGATCTCATTCGTGTTCTAATATGTTCCATATGTTACTCTCCTATGCTATGATGGGTTGTGAGACTGTTGACTATATACACACATGATGAGGTTCTGTTTGAGACTTATGGCAAAATTCGAGCGAGATGGCTCTTGGGGTATTGAATGGTGGATTGCGCCTTGGTTATGGTCTTCCTATCTGTAGTATATTGTGCCATCTGTTTCTCCATGGTTATAGTCATGCGCTTCACATGCTTGCTGTTGATATACCCATGTTTGGTGAGAATGAGAATTTGGGCAATGGGTAATCCATGTGGACTAGTATGTTTAGATCGGGTTACGCGCCGCAACAGAGTTATGTTGGGATATGATCCTTTGTGCTTATTTCATGTTTTTTTCCTTTGTGAGATGGATTTATAGCGTCGCGCTTTGTGGTGGTATCTGTTGAGCTTGCAGGGTGGTTCTCTCATGTGGTTCTCCTTTCATCATTAGTTACATTCGAGTTATTGCTTGTTTGGTGCACAGATAACATCGTATGTTGCTCTAGGTATACTGGTATGGCCTTCCAGTCGAGTAGCTTGCACTGGGTAAAATGAGATTGTTTGGACCTAGAATTTGAGCCATTAGATTTTCTTAAGGTATGTTTGGAAGAGTAATGTCACTAGTGAGCTTAGAATTTGTCTATGGTTCTTGGTGGGCGAGAGAGATCCATGACTTGTTGATCTAATGAGTGGTTATGAGTTTCTACATGTTTCTTTCATCCTTGGCAGTGTACGAAAGTTCAGAACAATATTTTATTTGATATGAGATATGTCGTCGGTACCAGGTTAGTTAATAAGAAGCTATTGCAGTCAGAAGTTATTGCTATAAGTATCTAATTTATGTCGTACATCATGTGAAAATATCTTAGGATATGGTTATAGCTTGATACAGCTTGTTTAGACTTATTGTCACGACCCCAATTTTCCTCTGAAGGATGTCGTGATGGAACCTAGTCTCTAAGACTTGGTAATCCTAACACTTATTGAATTAATGACAGAATCTAACCAACAACTATTAAGCATGAAACAGACATATCTATAATAATCCAACAATCTAAAGTAGATACATAACATCCCAAAATCGGTAGTACAAGTCATAAGCTCTACTGAGTTCACTAGGAAATTTCTAAGTACAACTGTTCCGGAATAGAAATAAACTGTACAAAATAACTTCAGAAGAAGACTCCAAGGTCTATGAACGCGACGACATATATACCTTGAGTCTCCGTAGCAATGACCGTTCAACTAGCTAATGTTCAACAAACTCCGAAGTACCTGGATCTGCACAACAATGTGCAGAAAGCATAAATTGAGTACACCGCAGCATACCCAATAAGTATCAAGACTAACCTCGATGGAGAAGTGACGAGGAACAGTCAAGACACTTACTAGACATAATAACCTGTACAAGTATGAATGTGAACTAACAGGAAACACTATCAACATAAAGTTAAGCAGGGTAAAAAAAACAAAACAATACTCGCAAAAGAAAACTAGAAACAACCATTAGCAATAGGGAACGACTGGTAATAACACCGTAGAGTAAGCTGAACACAGTTTAAGTCTAGTGAAACCAAGGAAAACAAGTAACAACTCAATAAGAACAACCGCTTTCATCCAAGATTTGTTCACGAATTTCCCCGAGGTACCACACCTCATAGTCACAAATCACGGGTCCCAATTCATGAACCCTACTCACTTGGCATCTTTTACCCATATTACAAATCACAACTGCACGAAAAACTCACGTGTTGTATGGAAAACTCACGTGCCAGTATCGCTAATACCTCAAATCTGCACGGACAACTCACGTGCTAAGGGGGGATAATATCTCATATCCGCACGGACAACTCACGTGCCAGCAAAAACAATAACTCATAACTGCACGGACAACTCATGTGCCAATAGTAAAACTTTTGGACAGAAGAGAAGTATACGAGAATACATGTAAATGATCAATAAATATCAAGATTCATCTTCTTAAGCAGATATGAGTGATTAATTACGTGTATCCTTGTGCAAGTGCTCTATCACAACTCGAGTCAACAAGTAAGAGGAGACAACGAATAGCACATAAGAAACAACACAACAAAACGTAAAATACATAACTCACACAAGGTAGGCACACCACTATACAAATAACATCAATAGCAATGCCCCCAGGCCATCACAAGTCATCACAAATCATCCCCGACATAGGACCCCTTGTCTCGCCACGTGCGCAACAATAAAGTAAATACCCACCATGTCTCGCCACACGTGCATAATAATATTCCTGCATTGTCTCGCCACATGTGCAACTCACATATATATATAGCCCGCCTTGTCACGCCGCATGTGCAATATCAATAATAACAATAGCACGGATAGCTCACGTACGAACACCCCGAATATCCTCTCAACAGTATCACGTGTGACAAGAACATAACAACACAATATAACAAATCGCACCACATGTGCTCATATGCGACAACATTTCCTCAAAACAATCCAACAACCACAACAACATATAGGCCTCGGCTCAAAAATACTGAGTACAACAACGGCAATAATAACATGAGAGTACGACAAGTAAAGCAACCCAAGAAATACAAAACACAAAAAAATGATAGAACGAGCTCACCATGAAAGATATGACAAGTAATAATGGTTTCTAATAAGAATAACTCAACAGTAGGGGAGATAAAGCGTAACAATGATATCAAATAAGAGTAATTCAACAAAGGAGGGGATAACTTGTAACAATGATTCCAAATAAGTACAACTCGACGATAAGAGAGATAACATATTACAATGATTCCAAATAGATACACGTCGACGATAAGAGAGATAACATATAACAATGATTCCAAATAAGGATAAGTCAACAATGGAAGGGATAACAATAACTTCAATTAAGGTCAAGCAATTACGGAAGAGATAACATGGCAATAAAAGAGGCAACAACTTCTATTAAGGCATATAAGAGTATATTTGGAAACAAATGGTAGAACATGAATCAATCAATTTCAAATTAGACACGTAAGAGGAAATTTAAAAATGGAGGATTTAACATGATAAGACAACTTCATTTTTAATTTACATAAGAACCTAAAGGTCTAAGCCGGTCCAATTTCCACATATAAGCCATGTACACACTCGTCACCTCGTGTACACGTCTTTCACGTAAATCAGATAGTGCAAACAAACCAATTTTTGTGGGGTATCTCTCCCACACAAAGTCAAGAAAGATACGTACCTCAGAAGACCCTAATTAACACTCTAAAATAGCTTTCCTTAACAATTCACCTCTACTCGACTTAAATCTAACCAAAATTGACTCAATAACATCAAATAATGCAAGAGAAATCAATTCTAATATTTAAAGCTATGATCTTTACACAATTTCTCAAGAGACAACAAAAGTTAACCCCAGGGTCGGCCGGTCAAAACCTAGGTCAATGGTAGATTCTGAGTACCCATGACCCCACAAGTTCATATATGTGATTGGTTTTAAAATCCGAGTCCAAATTGACTCTCAAAACTCAAATTCTTATTTTTCAAAAATTTTAAAAAGTTTCACAATTTTTCACTTTGATTTACATGATTTGGATGTTAAAATCGAAGATATATTGATGGCATATGATTCAAAATAGATTAGAATCAGTTACCCAAAGTTTGTAGATGAAAATCCCTCTTCAAAATTGCCTCCTACAAAGTATAGGATTCCAAAATATGAAAATAAAACCAAAAATGCCGTCCCTCAGCTTTTTGTCCAGTCGCAGGTGTCGCTAATGCGACATGGGGTTCGTAAATGCGAAGAATCCATTGCAAAGGCGAAGTCATCAGATCCCTGCTAGAGTCGCAAATGCAAGCATTAGACACCTCGCAAATGGGACCAGACTGATCGCAAATGTGAGAAAGCTCACCCAGCCCCACCTTCGCAAATGTGAACTCTGTGTTCACAAATGCGAACCTAGCAGAATTAGCTATACATCACACATGCTACCCCCCACCTCGCATTTGCGAGGCCTGCAGTACCAGATCACACTAGCAATACTAAAACTCTTCCAGACACTCCAAAATGCGTTCGAAACTCACCCTAGCCCTCGGGGATCCAAACCAAACATCAACACAAGTCTAAAAATATTACACGAACTCGCTGGTGCGATCGAATCATCAAAATAACATCTGAAATCATGAATCGAACCTCCGAAACACATAAAATCAACACGAAACCCAAGACCTTTTAAAAACACAGCCACACATCCGATTCCTATCAAATCAACTCAGAATGACGCCAAACGTTTGCAGAAAAATTCCAAATGATAAAACGGAATCATTCCAAGTCCCAAAAAAGAAATCCAAACATGGTAGTTATAGTCAATCTACGATCAAACTTATCAAAATTCTAAGCCTGTAAATTGCCAACGTTTGGCAAAACAACACAATTCAACCTACGAACCTCCGAAATCAATTCCGAGCATATGCCCAAGTCCAAATTCACGATACGAACCTACCAGAACCATCAAAACACCGTTTCAGGATCGTTTTCACAAAATTCAAACCTCGATTGACATTTTCGACTTAAGCTTCTAAAGTGAGAATCAATTATCCAAATTCATCCCGAAATATCTGAAATTCAAATCCGCCCATGCACGCAAGTCATAATACACAATATGAAGCTACTCAAGACCTCAAACCACTGAACGGAACTTAAAGATCAAAAAGACCGGTCAGGTCGTTACACCCTCCCCCTTTTAAACAAACGTTCATCCTCAAATGTGCCAAGAGTCTTTCCCAAACCATCAAATCGCTGTATAAACTCACGATGCACATACACACGGGTGATCCTATGCTATTTAAATCCACATAAGCCTGATAGAATCATCGCAATCGGATATTATTCCTTCTACTCATGTCGAAAAGCCTTACAATCAAATTTCCACATCTACCAAGGGCCCTATTATCACACAAACACACTGTAAAATCCTCAACTAGCTATAACAGCTCATACATACACCCACAAAGTATAAACACATAACATAGCACATCATCTATATGCCCATAGTAACAAATTTGACCGTAATAGCAGCCCATTACCAAACCTGGTACCGGAAAACAGACTCATATCGACTAGAACCTTATTCTAAACACAACATTGAAAATAATGCAAGAAACATGCGAACCTCATAAATACTCGTCTGATCAACAAGCCACCTCAAGCGCCACCTGGGCACATACATCACAATCCAAACCCAATAAGCACAACTCGAATGTGACTGAATATGAAAAGAGGAACACATGAAAGAACCGTCAAACAAGCCAAACAGGAACAACTCCCCACCGATACTATACTACAGATCTATTCCTAAAGAAAGAAGCAAGATACACGCAACTACTACAACAAATCTTACCTTAATATGACCTCTCCGCGACACATAGCCTGGCACCAACACACCTACTCACAAAGAACACCAAGTCCCCATCCTCCACTCAAAATCACGAGTAAGGTAAACATCTCAGCAACTAAACCATCCTACTAACTCAACCTCGTAGAACTAGAACCACAATGCGTAACAACTTCCCATACTTGTAGAGCACCCAACCCACAAGTCGGGAAAAACCATCCAGAAATCACATTGCCGTATATAACTAAAAGAAAGTCCACCCAAGTCTCATGGCCGACAATAGCAACAAAACCAGAATGATTGACACGGGCTATCATAATAAAATTCTCAACTGCGTGAACACATGAATGGAGTACAGGAATCACAAAATACAACCATATCTAAAGCAAGGTAGGATGAATCTTACCAATAAATAGGTCCAGATCGAAATACCACAAATGCATCTCTATACTCAACTGAAACCGTACCTGTAAGGACATCATCTGGTGCATCGGCCTCTGCCCAAACAGGAAGGACGTAATAATGGGCCCAGCCTCCCCCTCTAGGGTGACCTCTACCCACCTGAACTCCACCCCTAGCTGGCGGTGCATGTATAACAGTAACTGGAGCGGAACTCATAGCCTGAATACCCTGCTATAACATATCTGCCCGGAGTCTGAGCAATCGCTCACCATGTGGTTAGTATCTCCACACTCAAAGCAACCTCTCTGCTAACATGGTTGTGAAAGTTGTTTGGTACGGGTACTTTGGGACCAATGGATATTTGAAATACCGCATGAAGCCTAAAGTGCAAACTGAATTTGCTGACCCACAAAACCTCTACCATGACTTACCCTACCTACAAAATAGGGATCACTAGATCCTCCCGGTCTATGTGGCCTCTTAGCCTCCCTATTCTCTCTTTCCTGACTCCGCATAAACTCTAATCTACGAGCGATACCTACCACCTGCTGAAATGGAACATCTGTCTCCAACTCCCGAGCCATGCCGAATTAGATACCATAACTGAGCCCCTCAATGAACCTGCAGACTCGCTCTCTATCTGTGGAAACCAAAGCAGGTGCATGTCTAAAAACATTACTAAATCTAACTGCATACTCTAACACTGACTTAGTACCTTGGCGCAGCTGCTCGAACTCCATGCGCCATGCATTCCAAGGGTCTAGGGAACAAGCTCTCTCATGAACATCTTTGAAAACTGAGTCCATTAAAGTGAAGCTGCATCGACTGGGCTACCCTCCTCGTATACCCGCCACCACTTATACGCTACTCCCGACAGTTGGAATGTAGTAAAAGCAACCCCACTCGTCTCCACAATACCCATGGTGTGGAGAATATGGTGGCACTCCTCTAGAAAACCATGTGCATCCTCTAAAGCCAAACCACGGAAAGTAAGAGGGTGATACCTTTTGAACCTCTTAAGCCTAAGCTGCTCCTCCTCAGATGTTGCTGCCCTAACTGCAGGCTGAACCTGAACAACAGGATGTGCTGGCATGACACCTGGAATCAATTCGCCTGAGCCAATGTAAGGCCCTATAAAATTTTGCAAAGGAAAAATAATATTTCATGGTTCCAGACTAGGCTTACATGTTCGGACGTTTTGGGTTGAACAATGTACCAGAGAGTAAAGGAACATTTTTGGCAAAAGAAGACGTTTCTGTGACCCACTATGCGGTCGCAAAATCACTCTGCGGACCACATAATGGTCGTAGAGTGAGACAGGAAAGGGGAGGTTTGGAGACCAGGTTTGTAGTGCATTATGCGACCGCATACCAATTCTGCGGTGCATTATGCGACCACAGAACACGTCTGCGGGCTTCATAATGACTGCAGACCAGGTCAGTCACGCCTAGTTTTGGAGGCCAAATTATGCAGTCGATATGCGGTCTGCATATCGATTATGCGATCGCAGATCTTATTCCGGAGCTCTATTTTTGGGTTTTTAAAAGTCGACCCTACTTCGTTAAATATACACTTTGGGCCATTTTTGAGCTAGAATTCAGACATTGTAGAGTGAGAGAGAGTGCCCTAGAGTGAGAAGGTATTCCTAAATAATTGTTCTTTAATTCTTGCTCAACTTTTGGAAGATTAAGAAGGGAAACTCACTAGGTCTTCATCCTAGAGGTAAGATTTTACACCCTAACCCCCAATTTCGAATTTTGTCAAGAAATGGGTAATTAGCAAGATAATGTTTCGGCATGAGAGTTATTTATTTTATATGCATGTGTTATCAAAGGGTGTAGGAAAATTGTTGAGCTAAAAATGGTAAAGAATGGGTTGTGGAATGATGGGATCCTCCATAAAAGGACCTTGAAACCTTATGCATACCTAGTGTTTGATAAAATGCTCAAATGAGCTAGAACCATGATCATCTCCCTAATTTTGATTCAATTTGTTATATTTCTAAAATAGATTGAAGTTGCTAAGAATTCCGGAATATTTAGAGTGTAAGGAAGCTCACGTGAGGAATGTTGGCTAAACTTTTCTTTAAGAATTGGAATCCCCATTATCCTTGTAAGTTCCAAGATGTTGATTACAAATCGAGTATTCCGATAAGTTTTGTGATAAAGATATATGTTCAATTCGTGTTTCAAACGCTCTTATCATATTGCAATATAAATTGAGGAGGTGTTCCAAACTATGGATTATGTATCTACATGTTATAATTTCAAGTCGTGATTTATGTGGAAATTTTTATGCAAAGTAGTGGAAAGATTGTGATTGTGATACACCTCCACCCGCATATTTTGGGGTGAGGTGGCATGACCGCTTTGTGTAAGGATTATGGTATTGTGGGATTACACCTCCACCCGCATATATTAGGGTGAGGTAGTACGATCACTTTGTGTATAGTTTTGGTATTATTGTTACACCACCACATATATATATATATATATATTGGGGTGAGGCAGCATAGTCGCTTTGTGTAGGTATTGGTATTGTTGATGCATTTCCACCCGCATACATTGGGGTGAGGCGGCATAGACGCTTTGTGTAGGTTCTTGGTTTTGTGGTTATACCTCCACCCACATACATTGAGGTGAGGCGGCAGGGCCGCTTGAGTAGAGTTATGGTATTGTACTTCACCTCCACCTGCATACATTGGGTGAGGCGGCGGGGCCGGTTTATGTAAAGATGGTTACAGAGGATCTCATCTTAAATCCTATAAATGTTATTGACAGCTCTTAATAAGCTTGCTCTGGTTTAAACGGTTATTTATACTATTATATTGTCTCCATGATTCATCATATTCATATTGTATTTCTGAATTCTTAAATTGGTGTTTGGTTTTCCTACTAGTACTATTCGACGGTACTAACTTTCCTTTTTCCGGGGGTGCTACATCTTTAAATGAATGTAGGTGGTTCCACAGCAGGAGATATTGATCAGTGATAGCAGTACACCTTCTTCTCAGCTGACTTGGTGAGCCTCACTTCATCCTGAGGTCATGTATCTTTTGTTCTTTGTGTATTCTGTTTGAGGTATAGTCGGGGCCTTGTTGCCGGCATTATCATTGTACGCTTCTTAATCTATAGAGGTTACGTAGACATAGTGTGGGTTGTGTATTGGGGTTGGGAAAGACAAACTATGTTATGTTGTGGTTGTATTACTTGTCATATTTGAGAATTTAAAAATGACGAAAACTATGATAATGAGTTATTTTTGTCTAATTAATAAAAATATGTATTATCTTCATTCGTGGATGAGTTTGGGTAGAAGAAAATCTAACAGGCTTGCTCGGTCGGGTTCACTCGGTTGGGCACCGGTCGCGCTCATCTGTTTTGGGGCGTGACAGCCAATGTACCAAACATGCTCAAACACTACACTAAATTCTCTTGAAGTCCCGGAGTAACAACAGGTGCCTATGGTGCCTATCCCCTAATCGCAACTACTGGTGGCTCATTCGCTGCTACTCTGGTAGGTGCTCTAGCTATAGCACATGCTCCTCCTCGTCCTCTGCCTCTACTTTCGCCCCGGCACCTAGCAACACCGGCCCTAGGGGTAGCATCATCAGTAACTGCAACTCATGTTCTCACCATCTGTGTGAGAATAGAATGATAAAGGCTCAAACTCTGAAATCAATAAACTCGCACGATAGGAATGAAAGCAGTGAAGTTTCCTAATAGTTACGTAGCATCTCGAAGATAAGTACAGACGTCGCCGTATCGATCCGCAAGACTCTACTAAACTCGCTTATGACTCGTAGCACCTATGAACCCAGAGCTCTGATACCAACTTGTCACGACCCTAATTTCCCTCCGAAGGATGTCGTAATGGCACCTAGTCTCTAAGACTAGGTAAGCCTAGCACTTACTGAATTAATGACAGAATCTAATAAACAACTATTAAGCATGAAATAGAAAATATCTATAATAAGCCAACAATCTAAAGTAGATACATAATATGCCAAAATCAGTAGTACAAGTCATAAGCTCTATTGAGTTCACTAGGAAATTACTAAGTACAACTGTTCCGGAATAGAAATAAACTGTACAAAATAACTTCAGAAGGTGACTTCGAGGCATGCGAATGCGATGGCAGGTATACCTTGAGTCTCCACAGCAATGCCCGATCAACTAGCTAAAGATCAACAATGTCACGCCCAAACCTGGGGAGGCGTGGCTGGAACCCGGTACCGTACTCTCCCGAGCGAACCACTCTATAACTCATTTTTTTCTTCTACAACTATGGGACAATATGGCCATAACTCGGAATGTATAACTATAAGTGGGCAACACTGTATCAAGAAACTATCGTTCTTAAAACATAAATACATATGGGCCATCAATGCCTCTAATATACTGTACAAAATGAGCCTTTGTCTACAAAGCCACTTGGATTATTTGACATCAAATGAGACAGGGTACCGGCCTACCCATAAGTCTGTAGAAAAACTCTAAGACGATGACTCATAGACTCGGCTGCAATCTGAATGAGGTGGAGTCTTGCCGATCCTTCGTTGAATGTCAATCTTGTCTACTATGAGGGCTCGTCAAACTGATTATCTATACCTGCAGGCATGAATGTAGCATACCCAACAAAAGGACGTCAGTACGAATAATGTACTGAGTATGTAAGGCAGAACTGAAACATAACAGTAAGTCAACATTAATTAAAGACATATAAGAATCAACCAGAATTTTTGAAGTTCCACCGTATATGCATACTTATTATACTTACATATATACAATGCTTATCTTTAAGACTATTATCCATATCGTATGATGCATGACTGTCCAACTGATCAGTGGTAACTGCCCGACCGGCCGTAGCACGGTGATAAATGTATGACTGCCCGACCGGCCGTAGCTCGGTGGTAAATATGTAACTGCCAAACAGGCCGTAGCTCGGTGGTAAATGCATGACTGCCCGACCGGCCGTAGCTCGGTGGTAAATGTGTAACTGCCCAACCGGCCGTAGCTTAGTGGTAAATGAATATGCATGTCTGCCCAACCGGTGGTAAATAATGATACATAACTGCCCAACCGGTGGTAACTGCCTAACTGGCCGCAGCCCGGTGGTAAACGCATGAAGATGCATGTACATGTATCACTATATTATAAACATTAACTTCTCTATCATATACCATACACAACTTCATTCAACATTTTAATCATATTTATTACATAACATTAGTTCTATTACTTATTACACGTCATTATCTACTATCACAATTAATCAAAATCAATTATCTAAAACTACACCACAAAACACCTAATTCCATCAATATCATACAGCCTTAACACATTATAATTATACTATATTAAACTATATACACAATCGTATCTCTTTTATGTTAGTACCCCAAAAGTTGTCACGTTAGCCATTGTTAACAGTACAATTATCAGTCATGACAATATATGGTAATTGGCTTACATTATGTTGAATGAATTTCATCATAGTATTTATACAATCATACATATCACAACGTCAAACTACCTATACAACTAAATCAAAAATGCATTTTAACCCTTTATTATGCATGAATCATTACTTCAAAATTAATCTACAACAATCTAACGATATATTATAATCAAATTGATATTTTATAACATTTTGTGTTGTAATTCATTATGTTATAGTTCATACATAAATTTTCAAGTGTAACTTGTTACAAACAACCGCAAACTATAATATTAATATGTTTTTACAATCAATTATTGATCACAATATGACTACTCTGCTATTAAATATCATGTAAGAACACAATAGTGTAAGTCTAATATTACAAATAATCACGTTATATTTGTTCGTTATATGCATATAATTACTGCATGTTTAGTTAAACTATAAAAGCTATATTTATAAACAAATCCCAACACATATATTTGTAACACAAGTTCTCTGTCATATATCTCAATAGGGACTAGGGACATACATAGACATGCTTGAATATCACTTTACCGGAATGAATAACATAGGCATCCTTAACTGCTAAGCGTAGAATCACTTATGGAATAGCATTACGTTTACGTATCGTTACTTGGATCATGCCAAAAGAAAAAATGATTAGTCTTAACATACCTGAAGTAGGGAAAAATCCGTATGATATTCCTGAACATGGTTGCACCGTACTCCCTTAGAATCGCAAAATCTCATGTTGCTAATGTGCTAATAATTCTCGTTGGAATTATTTGGTGTAGGAATTGGTTGAAGAATCACGTTGCTACTGTTTTGTAGGAATTTTCACGAAATTGGTAACAATTTGTAACAACATCACCTCACGTATGATTGTCTATATGGTTTGTATGGAAAGTCTTAGAGTTGAGGTGTCTTGTATTTAATGAATTAAGTTTCCACCTAATAAGAAATGACTAAGAGTCATTTGCTTAAGGAGTGGCTTGCTGCCACGTGGGGGTGGGGGTGGGAAATGTTAATCTTTATCCACTTATTAGGTAATTAGGTAGTATCCCGTTACTCAGTAATTAACCAATTACCTGCATAATTAAGAATTATCTCAAATTACTTAAAATTCTACTTATTTTTGATATACTTTATACATCATACTATCATGGTCATATGGTACCATATAAAATAAATACATACACTTATTATTTTATTAAAACATCCATGTAAAAAAATACATAAATTTTCTCAACTTATAAGTTTCCTAATCTCATATAAAGATTATAAATTTTTGTACGCTTAATTCTGAAAATGGTAAAAAGATAACCTCCTTTTCTTGTGAAAAAAGAAAATTCTATCTTTACAATAAAGAAAATCTCATAAATAATTTCATATTCTGTATATAATTTAAAGCATGTTCGAAAGTAGTAATATTAATAACTATATAAAATCATATTTTTCAAACTTTTTATTTTACAAAAATGTTACACTCAAAATATCATATCAAATGTATATAACGGTATCAAGGTTGTTCACCTTACGAGGTCTTAATCCCTTCAAGCTTATATGGATTACTATGACTCATCATAATGCTAAGGTACAAGATGTAACAAACAAACTCCAAAGTACCTAGATCTACGCAAAAAATATGGAGAAAGCGTAACATGACTACACCACAACGGTACCTAGTAAGTATAAAGACTAACCTCGGTAGATTAGTGATGTGGAACAGTCAAGACACCTACTAGGCATTATAACCTGTACAAGTATGAATGTGAACTAGTAGGGAACACTATCAATATAAATCTAAGCAGGGTAAAATTAACAAAATAATACTCGCAAAAGAAAACTACAAACAACCATTCACAAGAGGGAACAAATAGGTAATAACGCCATTGAGTAAGCTGAACACAATTTAAGTCCGGTGAAACCAAGTAAGGAAAACAAGTAACAACTAAATAAGAACAACCGATTTCACCCAAGATTTGTGCAAGAATTTCCCCGTGGTACCACACCTCATAGTCATAAATCATGGGTCCCAATTCATGAACCTTTATCACTTGGCATCTTGTACCCATATTACAAATCACAACTGCACGGACAACTCACGTGTTGCACGGACAACTCACGTGCCAACACCACCAATACCTCATATCTGCATGGACAACTCATGTGCTAAGGGAGAGACAATATCTCATATCTGCACGGACAACTCACGTGCCGGCAATAATAATAACTCATAACTGCATGGACAACTCACGTGCCAATAGTACAACTTTCGCACAGAAGGCAAGTATACAAGAATACATGTAAATAATCAGTAAACATAAGGATTCATCTTCTTAAGCCAATATGAGTGATTAATTACATGTATGCTTGTGCAAGTGCTCTATCACAACTCGAGTCAACAAGTGAGAGCATAGACAACGAATGGCATATGGGACACATTTCAACAAAACGTAAAATGCATAACTCACACAAGTTAAGCATACCACTACACAAATAAAATCAATAAAAATGCCTCCAGGCCATCACAAGTCATCACAAATCATCCCCGACATAGCTCCCCTTGTCTCACCACGTGCGCAACAATAAAGTAAATTCCCACCTTGTCTCGCCGCAAGCGCATAATAATATTCCTGCATTGTCTCGCCACATGCGCAACCCACATATATATAGCCTGCCTTGTCATGCCGCATGTGCAATATCAATAATAACAATAGCATGGACAACTCACGTGTGAACACCCCAAATATCCTCTCAACAGTATCACGTGTGACAAGAACATAACAACATAATATAACAAATCGCACCAAATGTGCCCCTATGCCTCAACATTTTCTCAAAACAATCCAAATACCACAATCACACATAGCCCTCGGCTTATCAACATTGAGTACAACAACAACAACAAGAATATCATGAGAGTACGGCAAGTAAAGCAACACAAGAATGACAAAACACATACCATTAAAGACATAATAGGTAATAATGGTTTCAAACAAGAATAACTCAACAATGAGGGAGATAATGCGTAACAAAGATATCAAATAAGAGTAATTCAACAAAGAAGGGGGAGGATGATTCCAAATAAGTACAACTCGACGATAAGAGAGATAACATGTAACACTGATTCTAAATAGGTCAATAATAAGAGAGATAACATGTAACAATGATTCCAAATAAGGATAAGTCAATAATAGAAGGGGTAACAATAACTTCAATTATTGTCAAGCAATTACGGAAGAGATAACATAGTAATAAAAGAGGCAATAACTCCTATTAAGGCATATAAGAGTATATTTGGCAACAAGGGTAAAACATGAATCAATCAAATTAAAATAAGATACGTAAGGGTAAATTTAGCAATGGAGGATTTAATATGATAAGACAACTTCATTTTAATGTACATAAGAACCTAAGGGTCTAAGCAGGTCCAATTTCCATATATAAGTCGTGTACACACTCGTCACCTCGTGTACACGTCTTTCATGTAGTTCAAACAGTGCCAACAAACCAATTCCTATGGGGTAGGTCCCCCACACAATGTTAGGCAAGATACTTACCTCAAAAGAGCTCAATCAATACTCTAAAATAGCTTTTCCTTTACAGTTCACCTCTGCTCGGCTCAAATCTAACCAAAATCGACTCAATAACATCAAATAATGTAAGAGAAATCAATTTTAATAATTAAAGCTATAATCTTTACACAATTGCTCAAAATTCAACAAAAGTCAACCCCAGACTCGCACGGTCAAAACTCGGGTCCAAAGGTAGAGTCCGACTACCCATGACCCCACGAGTTCATATATGTGATTGATTTCAAAATCCGAGTCCAAATCGACTCTCGTAACTCAAATTCTTATTTTTCAAAAACTTGACAAAGTTTCATAATTTTTCACTTTGATTTACATGATTTTGATGTAAAAATCTAAGATATATTGATGGAATATTATTAGAAACAGATTGGAATTACTTACCCAAAGTTTGTAGATGAAAATCCCTTTTCAAATTTGCCTCCTACCGAGTCTAGGGTTCCAAAATATGAAGATGAGACAAATATTCCCGTCCAAAATGTAAAGCCAGGGATTTGCAAATTAGAACCCCGCAAATACGAAGAATCCATCGCAAAAGCAAAGTCCTCGCATCCCTTCTAGAGTCGCAAATGCGATATAATATTCGCAAATGTGAGTAGTAGACACCTCGCAAATGCGAGAAAGCTGACCCAACCCCACCTTCACAAATGCGCACTCTATGTTCGCAAATGCGAACCTAGCAGACTTAGATATACATCGCAAATGCGACCTCCCATCTCGCATTTGTGAGTCATGTAGTGCCAGATCACATCAGCAATACTAAAACACTTCCAAACACTCCGAAACGCGTCTGAAACTCAGCCAATCCCCCGGGGCTCTAAACCAAACATCAATACAAGTCTAAAAACATAACAAGAACTCGCTCGCGCGATCAAGTCATCAAAATAACATCCAAAATCATGAATCGGACCTCCAAAACACATGAAATGAACATGAAACTCAAGAATTTATAAAACACAACCGCACGTCTGATTCCTATCAAATCAACTCCGAACGAAGCCAAATTTGCAGACAAATTCCAAATGACAAAACTGACTCATTCCAAGTCAGAAAATAGAAATCCAAACACGATAGATATGAAGACAATATGCGGTCAAATTTATCATAATTCTAAGCCTTTAAATTGCCTACTTTTGGCAAAACAACATAATTCAATCTACGGACCTCCGAAATCTATTTCGGGCATACGCCTAAGTCCAAAATCATGATACAAACCTACCAGAGCTATCAAAATACAATTTTGGGGTCATTTTTACAAAATTCAAACCTCAATCAACATTTCCAACTTAAGCTTCTAAAGCGAGAATCACCCATCCAAATTCATCCTGAAACATCCAAAATTTAAATCCGACTATGCACGTAAGTCATAATACACAATATGAAGCTACTCAACACCTCGAACTACTAAATGGAACCTTAAAGCTCAAAACGGCCAGTCGGGTCGTTACACTTATACATTATATAGATGCGAGAATCGGGTCTTATAATGAATTCCATATGTTGGAAATTGGATCCCAAGGTTTGTGGACTATGGTGGAAGAAAGAGCCTTTAGTTAGGTTGTGTTGGTGGGATTATATGGATTAGGGACATAGGATCACCCACGGGTATGAGTATGGTAAGTTTATACAGTGTTTTGATGCCTTGGGAACGACTCTTGGCATGTTTGAGGAAAAATATATATTTAAGTGGAGGAGAATGTAACGACCCGACCAGTCATTTTGAGCATTTGCATTCCTTTTGGTGGTTTGAGTAGCTTCATATGATGTGTTATGACTTGCGTGTATGGTTGGTTTCTGTTTTCGAGTGGCTCGGGATTGATTTGGAATAATGATTCTCAATTAAAAAGCTTTAATAAGTAAGGGTTGACCAAGTTTGACTTGTGTATATTTGATCTCGGATAAGAGTTTTGATGGTTTTGTTAGGTCCTGATGGTGATTTTGAACTTGGGCATATATCGGATTTGAATTCTGGTGTTCCTAGATTAGTTTGCGCCTAATTGCCAAAAGTTTGAAGGTTGAAGGTTTAGAGAGTTGATAGGTTTGACCCATAGTTGACTTTGTGGTTATGCATGTCCGTTTGGGATTCCAAGCCTTAAAATAGGTGCGTATGGTGATTTATGACTTGTGTGCAAAATTTGGGGTCACTCCAAGTTGTTTAGACATGTACGAAGTTTAGAATTTGGAAATTCAATCCTCCCTTGTTTAAAATAGTTATTTTGTAAGTTTTATGGCATCGAGTAGGTCCGTGTTATGTTTTGGGACTTATTGGTATGTTCAGACAGGGTCTCGAGGGGTTCGAGTATGTTTCGGGGTGGTTTCAGACCAATCCTTCCTTGTCTTTGATTGCTGGTTTTCTCTAATTTTCTGGTGTTGCGTGCCTTCTTCGCTTTCGTGTGAGGGAGACTGCGATCGTGATGTATATGTTAGAAATGGGTGGTTTTTCCTCTTCGTGTTCGCGACTGGAGGGTCGCGTTCGTGGAGGTTGAGTGGATTGACCTAACACGTTTATAGAAGGGTCACGATTGCGGTTTAGAGTGGGAGCTGGTGGGTTAATATTGCGTTCGCATGGTGCAGGACGCGTTCGTATAGATTTGGTTTCTGTGGTCATTGCGTTCGCGAGGTTGGTGACGCGAAAGGGAAGTGCATTTTTGGCAGTGTTCATGTTAGTGCTTTGTGATGGAGAAGTAGGTCCCGTGATTGCGAAGGGTATTTCTGGAGCAGCTGTATATGATGTTATTTTCGGACGTTGATCGCATTTTATCATATTTTGGGTTTGGGAGCTCGGATTGAGGTGATTTTTGGCGATTTTAACCACTTTTACTAGGTTAAGTATTTTTGACTCAGATTTAGTTATTATATATGATTGCATTTTTGATTTTGGCATTTCACTGATGAATCTAAAAGAGAAATCGGGGATTTGTGGCCAAACCTTTCTAAAGTGAATAATTGAGTTTTGAACAACGATTTAGAGTTGGATTGTGATGAAACTTATATTGTTAGATTCGTATTTTAATGAGTTGTCGGAATTTGTGAGTTTTGTCGGGTTTCAGGGTACGTGCCTAGGTTGATATTTTGATTGACTTTGAGTATTTGATTCCTATGGCATATTTGATGTTTTTGAGTTGCTTTTAGCTAGATTCGAGCCCTCTAGAGGTTGATTCACGCGAGAAGGGCTTCTTAGAGTACTGATTTGGCTTGTATGAGGTAAGTATATTATCTAAACTTGGTTGAGGCACTAGTTGCTTGATTTAATAGTGATGGTTACATGCTATGGGTGGCACACACGTGAGGGGTTGAGCCCATGTACGTGCACCTAGGTGTTATCCATGCTCGGGGTAGTGCTTAGGCTATGCTATGCTTTGATTTAATTGCTAATCCTCATGCTATCATGTTTCTTATACTTATACCCCTTGTGAGCTAATTAGATCATATTAGAGGTTACATATAGGTTAATCCCTTGATTGAACATGATAACTGCTATTTGTGTGATGGAAATTCCTAATTTAAGCTATGGTAGTACACTTCGCACATGCATACACCTTATCATGTAACATATATATCCATGAGTACGTAATTTGATATCCATTGTTTATGTATATGTATTCTCGTATATATGCTTTCTGTGTGATATAATCTGGACTAATAGCACATGAGTGGTTCGTGCAGATCCGAGCTATGATGGCATGTGAGTTGTCCGTACGGTTGTTATTATTGGCATGTGAGTTATCCATGCGATGGTTATTATTAGAACATGACTTATCCGTGCAGCATGTGGATAAGGATACATCCCCCTAGGGTCACCCTCTCATGTTTCTCTATTGATAGTGTACACGCAGGTTGTGAGAAACCGACGAGTTTCTAGTTGATGTGTATTTTGGTAAAGTTGATCATTGGTTGGAATTTTCATCTATTCTCTATTTGCAACCTCCCTGGATGTATACATGATTTTGCTACATATCATCTCTATATGCTAGCTCCAGAATATATACTTGCTTTTATGCATATCTTCGCTATATGCTACCTTACTTGATGAGATGAGACATTGTACATATCTTCTCTATATGTGAATCTGTGTGACTTGACTAGTTTAATTACACATCTTATCTATATACACTTGTAGATTGGTTAGATGTCAACATTGGTGTGTACTTGTGAAATTCAAGAATTGAACGGGTTATTAGTGAGTATCATTAATAATTCTTGCTAATATTACCTCGCCGAGGATAGTTATGATACTTGATGAGTACATGGGGTCGGTTGTACTCATACTACACTTATGCACCTTACATGTAGATCTTGGAGTTGAGCTACTGTGGATGACGGAAGATGGCATTGAAGATGAACCTGCTTTCCAGATATAGCTACCACTTGCCCTCGGTAGTTTTGGATTCATACTATATTTATGTATATTCCATACAGATATTGTATTTATTTTTGTAGCAACTTGTAAATCTAAATCTTTCTGGCTCATGACTTGTATTATCAATACTTGTGATCTTTACTAGAATTCTATAAATATTTTTTGGCTTACCTAGCGAGTTGGGTTAGGTTCCCACACGATTAGATGGATTTTGGGTTGTGACACTATGATAAGACACAATTATTAATGAGTATCATTAAAATATTTTGCCGTTATTAACTAGATGAGGTTAGTTGTGATACTTGCTGAGTACATGACGTCGGTTGTACTCTAACTACACTCCTGCACCTTGCATACAGATCTTGGAGCTGAGATGATGTGGATGACGGGAACATGCATTGAAGATGTACCTGCTTTCTGGATATAGCTACCACTTATCCGTGATAGTTTAATATTCTTATCCTGTTTATATAAATTCCAAACAAATGTTGTTTTTTTTCGTACTAGCTTTGGAAATCAAAATCTTAGTGGTTCATGACTTGTATTATTATCCCTTGGAATATTGTATGGAACCTCAACTATTTCATTTATTAATTACTTATGATTTCTATTAGAATTGTGCAACTATTATTTGGCTTACATAGAGGGTTGGGTTAGGTGCCATCACAACTAGATGGATTTATGGTCGTGATCTTTGCGCCTACACGCATATATGACAACTAAATGTAACTGTCTTAGTACCTACACAATTAGTGTAGCAGTGTAGTATAAGTACGTAAATTAACATGTACGAGCAAGTTTCTAGTTTAACCTAGAAGAAGTAGTGACGAGAGGTCGATATTGACACTTACTAGTGTTCCAATAATCAAATTACAGTAACAGTAGACAGGTATGAAGCATCGCAAATAAAAGAAACAAAACAGGTAAATATGCATGACATGAGTCTCAACATAATAGTAATTACGAAATCACAAAATACCATAAAATGACTTGAATGAAACAAAGAAAACCAACATCAAATACAATATCAAACCTCAAGTCAGGAAAACTCATATGTACCCCGACTCCTTATCGAATATTACGCACGAGTCTACAGGCGAACGGCCCAATCCCATAAGAATAGTGTTTCATAGAACTGCCGAGGCGAACTTCCCGATCCCATAAATGTATATCATAATTTTGCCAAGGTGAACGACCTTCTCCCATGAGAGTGTGTTACTTGATATTGCCGAGGTCGTACGACCCGACCCATAGATGAATCCTATCATACTGCCACGGCGAATGACCCGATCCCATAATTGTACTGCTTAGGCATTCATCCCGATCCCATAATAGTACTGTTGTGGCGTTCTGCCTGATCCCACAAGAAACGTGAAGCTTTTGATGGGTCATCAACCCAAACTCGCAAATATAAGTGTGAGTTATGAAATCAAGAAACTTTCGGACAAATACATACAACTAGAGAGAAATCCGTAAGAGAAAGTATAATTTTCGTGGCTAGTCAAGTAGCACGCCAAGTTTCTAGAGTAGCAAAGTTCAATACTCTATATAAGCTACTCTTAGGCTAAAACATAAAGTAAAGTCTTTAAATAGTCAAGAATAACTCAAGTAGTACAATTAAAGCATGATGTGAGTCTACGTCTACTCGGACATAATCAAGAATCTAGCATATACACAGACACTCGTCTTCTCATACGTGTGTAGCTATCCTAACACATTGGACGTACAGTATAGCACCTACCGGGGTAACGTCTCTCTTACAAGGATAGACATGAGACTTACCTTGCTCTGGAATCCTATAATCGGCTCCACACCTCTCTAACACGTGCCAAACGATCCGAAACTAGCTAAAGAACAAGCAAACCAATCAAAACATACTCAAAAACTCATAATTTAATGTCACGACCCAAATATCCCTCTGTCGGATGTCGTGATAGCACCTAGTCTCTAAGATTATGTAAGCCTAATATACTTGAAGAATTAACAGAAATAATAATAAAACTTCCAATTAAACCAATAACTATCATAACAAGGACTCCACAATACAACTGAAAATAACACCCAAAATCTGGTGAGACCGAGTCATATGCTCTACACGAGTATACTGGAACATCCCTAATACATCAGAATATATAACAGGTGTTATACAATAGAAACTAAGATAGAGGGTGACTCTGAGGCCTATGAACGCCAGCATGTATACCTTGAAGTCTCCGATCCAAGGCCAACTCACGGATGCCTAGCCTGGTATGCAGTGCCTGGATTTGCACAAAGAGATGTGCATAAACATAGTATGAGTAGACCATAATGGTACCTAGTAAGTATCAAGCCTAACCTCGGTAGAGTAGTGACAAGGTCAGGTAAATACACCTACTGGAATAAATGAAGAAACTGAGCAGGTATAGTACAATATAATAATGGAAATAATGGAAATAATACAATGAAGAAAAACAACAAGAATAGATACATTGCAATTAAGGCAAAAAAGCATCACGGGAGAAACACATAATAAGAATGCCAAGGAAACATTGAAAACAAAATACGAGTGATGTAAATGAAAGATAGCAGCAAGAATCACTACCGAGGTACTGCCTCGTAGTCTCATTTCACAATCAAAATCACAATCTTTCCTTATATCACCGTGAGAGCCTTACATTTAGTTTTAAAAATCATTTTCCCAAAATAGTTACCCGTGTTTTAGCCCACCTTATCACACGGCATGGCTTCAAGTAGTTCCCCTTATAGCAACACGCGTATGAAGCCCACCTTATCTCACCGCATGCGTATCAACCCCTATACTTATATCACCGCATGCGTATTAATATCACAACATATCACAAATCGCACCTCAAGTGCCCAATACCACAACTTGTCAAAGAAGTCAACAACGATAATGGTTCCACAATAAATAGCCCACGGCTCAACCACGATATGTACAAGAGTCGCAACAATAGAAACAGAATGTTATTTCAATAATTTACAACTTTGCCTCAATGTGATCACGCCTTTTACAACTTCAACACCAAAACTCAACAATAAGATATTCCAAGAAATAACAACTTCAAGTAAGGTAACTCAACAGTAAAGTATTTAACAAGGAAATAAGAAAACAATAACTTCAACTAAGCATGTAAGGGCAAATAACAAGTATGAAATGAGACAAGTTTTAACAATGTCAAGTGAAGCATGTAAGGATAGATTAACGATAATGAATATAATATGTTATGACAATTCAATTAAAGGCATGAAAAGAAACTACATAGCTTAAACCGGTCAATTACCACATTTAGCCTGTGTACCCACTCGTCACCTTGCTAACACGACTTTCACGTACCACAATTAACACAAAATAACACCAATCCTAAGCGGTAATTCTCCCTCCCCCCCCACAAAGTTAGACAAGACACTTACCTCAAAATACACTAATTCAATCCACTAGTAAGTCTTTTCCGCGAATATCCAACTCTGAATGGCTCGAATGTAGCCAAAATAGCTTTATACCATAAATACAAACCATAGAAAACTATTTCAAGTAATAAAGTTGCAATATTTAAAGAAAATGAAAAAGTCAACCTTGGGCCCACATCTTGGAGCTCGACCAAACTTTCAAAATCCGAACACCTATTCAATAATGAGTCCAACCATACTAAAATTACTCAATTTTAATCTCAAATCGACCTTCAAATCCTCAAAATATAGTCTATGAAGTTTTCACAATTTTCCCCAATTTTTCCAACACCAAACACTAATTAAATGATAAAAGGGGATTGCCAACGTATCATGACGCCACATGAATCAGATGAAAATCTCTCTCAAAATCTCCCAAAACCGAGCTCTCTAAGTCAAAAGATGAAGAATGAAATGAAACACTTGATTTGCCAATTTTCTGCACAATGATCTCGTATTTGCAGACACTCAGCTGCATTTGCAGCTCCACACATGCGGAAATCCCATCGCAGGTGCGGCTTCCACTTATGCCCCTAAGATTTCGCTTTTGCGGCCTGTGGCTCGCTTCTGCGAGCCCACTTCTGTGGAGCGTTGACTGCACATGTGGTCCTCCTCCAGCCCACTCAAGTCCGCATCTGCAATGGCCCTCTCACTCTTGCATGTCCGCACTGCAGCCAATCCCACCGCAGTTGTTATGACACTAGACTTCAGCAACCATCAACAATCAACAAGTCCAAAAATGATCCGATTTCAATCTGATTCACACCCGGGGGCCCCCGGGACCCTGTTCGAATATACCAACTCGTCCAAAAACACATAACAAACCCACTCAAGGCCTAAAATTACTTCAAACAACATCAATTCTATGAATCACAACCCAATTCAAACCTATTGAAACCATGAACATACAACTTCCAAAACTAACGCCGATTCATACTAATCCAACTCCGATTGACCTCAAATTTTGTACACAAGTCATAAAGGACTCAGCGGACCTATTCCAACTTTCGAAATTAGAATCTGATGCCAATATAAATAAAGTCAACTCCCGATCAAACTTCTCAACCTTCTAAACCTTCAACTTTCTAACTTTTGCTAATTTAAGCCAAAACAACCTATGGACCTCCAAATCAATATCCGGACATGCTCCAAAGTCCAAAATCATCATACGAAGCTATCAGAACCGTCAAAACTTCATTATGGAGTCGTTGACACAAATGTCAAACTCTGATAAACTCTTTCAACTTAAGCTCCACTTTGGGACTAAGTGTTCCATTTTACTCCGAAACTCACCCGAAACAAACACCAACCAACCCGTCAAGTCACACAAACACAATATAAAATGGAGGTGACAATAAATAGGGGAACGTGACTAAAATACTCAAAATAACCGGCCGGGTCATTACATCCTCCCCCTCGTTAAACAAACGTTCATCCTCGAACGAGTATAGAGACATACCTGAAATGATGAAAAGATAAGGATAATGGCTACGCATATCATGCTCGATCTCCCAAGTCGCCTCCTCGACTGGTTGACCTCTCCACTGAACCTTTATTGAAGCAATACTCTTTGACATTAACTTTAGGACATGCCTATCCAAGATGGCCACCGGCTCCTTAACATAAGACAAATCTTTGTCCAATTGGACTGAGCTGAATCTAACACATGGGACGGATCACCGAGATACTTCTGGAGCATAGAAACATGGAATACCGGATGAACTGCAGATAGACTAGGTGGCAATGCAAGGTTGTAGGCCACCTCACCAATCCTCTCAAGAATCTCAAAAGGTCCAATATACGTAGGGCTCAACTTGCTCTTTTTCCCGAACCTCATAAAACCTTTCATGGGCGAAACTCGGAGCAAGACCCGCTCCCCAACTATAAATGCAACATCACGAACCTTCCGATACGCATAACCTTTTTGTCTAGATTGGGCTATACGTAGCCAATCCTAGTTCAAATTGACCTTCTCCAAGCATCTCGAACCAAATCCATGCTTAATTACTTAGCCTCCTGTGGCTCAAACCAACCAACTGGGGAACAACACCGCCTCTCATATAGGGCCTCATAAGGAGCCATCTGAATACTTGATTGTTACCTGTTGTTATAGGCAAACTCCTCAAGCGGCAAGAACTGATACCAAGAACCCTCGAACTCCATAATATAGGCACGGAGCAATCCTCCAATATCAAAATGGTGCGCTCGGACTGTCTGTCTGTCTGGGGGGTGGAATGTTGTACTCGACTCAATTCATGTGCCTAAATCACGTTGTTCTCCTCTCTAGAAGCATGATTAAACTGCGTGCCCATGTTGGAGATGATAGATATAGGCACGCCATGAAATCAGACAATCATGTATATATAGATTTGAGCCAGTTGCTCTGAAGAATATTTAGTCACCACCAGAATTACATGAGTTGACTTGGTCAACTTATCCACAATCACCCATACAACGTCAAACTTTTTATGAGTCCGTGGGAGCCCAACAACGAAGTCCATGGTAACTCCTTCCAATTTCCACTCGGGAATCTCAAGTCTTTGAAG
Source organism: Nicotiana otophora (assembly GCA_000715115.1). Lineage (NCBI taxonomy): Eukaryota > Viridiplantae > Streptophyta > Magnoliopsida > Solanales > Solanaceae > Nicotiana > Nicotiana otophora. The sequence goes on along the minus strand of AWOL01S0162495.1, from coordinate 49,811 downwards.
CAACCCATCGTGCCTCTGGTGCTTATGCTTCACCCGCTGATAATTTAGGCACCAAGCTACATAATCCACTATGTCTTTCTTCATCCTCCTCCACTAATAGTGCCACCTCAAATCCTGATACATCTTGGCGACACCCGGATGAATGGAGAACCATGAACTATGCGCCTCCTGAAGAATCAAATCACATAACCCATCCATATTGGGAACACATAACCGGCCCTGCATCTGTAACATACTATCATCTCAGATAGAAACAGCCTTGGAATTATCGTGCTGTACCGTATCCTTAAGGACAAGCAAATGGGGGTCATCATACAGACGCTCTCTAATACGATCATATAAAGAACAATGAGAAACCACACAAGGCATAACCGGATTGGCTTTGAAACATCCAATCTAACAAATTGATTGGCAAGGGCCAAAACATCTAATGCTAATGGCCTCTCAACTGCCCATGCTCTCCGTTTTACGACTCAAGGCATAAGCCATCACATTGGCCTTCGTGGGATGATATAAAATAGTGATATCATAGTCTATAAGCAAATCTAACCATCTCTGCTACCGCAAGTTAAGATCCTTCTATTTGAACAGATACTGTAGACTCCAGTGATAGGTATAAACCTCACAAGGAACACCATACAAATAGTGCCGCCAAATCATCAAGCCATAAACAATAGCTGCCAACTCCAGGTCGTGGATATGATAATTCTTCTTGCAAACCTTCAGTTGTTTAGATGCGTAGGCAATCACCCTACTGTCTTGCATCAACACTGCACCAAGGAAAATACGTGACACATCATAGTACATAGTGTAAGACCCCGAACCCGTAGGCAACATGAACACTGGGCATGTAGTCAAGGCAGTCTTGAGCTTTTGAAAGCTCTTCTCACACTCCTCGGACCATCTGAAAGTAGCACCCTTCTGGGTCAATCTGCTTATAGGTGCAACAATAGATGAGAAACTACGAAAGGATGGTAATACCCGGCCAAACCAAGAAAACTCTGGATCTTAGTAGCCGAAGACGTTATGGGCTGATTCTACACTACTTCAATCTTCTTCAGATCTACCTTGATCCCCTTACTCAATACCACATGACCAAAAAATGCCATTGAATCAAGCCAGAATTCACACTTTGAGAATTTTGCATACAACTGTTCTCTTAAGTTCTGGAGCACAATTCTCAAATGCTACTCATGATCTTCCTGACTGCGGGAGCACACTAAGATATTGTCAATAAACAAAATGAAGAATGAAACAAGATAGGGTAGGAATACACTGATTCATTAGGTGTATGAATGTTTCTGGGGCATTGGTCAACCAAAATGACATCACATCAAACTTGTAGTGACTATACCGAGTCCTAAGGGCAGTCTTCAGGATATCTAGATCCTGAATCTTCAGCTGATGATACCCTAACCGCAAATCAATCTTGGAGAACACTTTGACATCCTGTAGTTGATCGAATAAGTCATGAATGTGTGGCAATGGATATCTGTTCTTCACTGTAACCTTGTTCAACTATCGATAATCAATACACATGCGCAGAGAATCATCCTTTTTTATTCACAAACAGAACTGGCACACCCCAAGGTGACACACTAGGCCGAATGAAACCCTTATAAAGTAATGCTTGCAACTGCTCCTTTAACTCCTTCAACTTCACTAGGGTCATGCGATATGGTGGAATAGAAATGGGCTGAGTGCCCGGCAATAAGTCAATACCAAAATCGATATCCCTATCGGGCTGCATGCTCGGAAGATCTGCCGGAAATATATCTGGATAATCTCTCACTACCAGAACTAACACAATGGTAGGAGTATCAACACTGACATCTCTCACAAAGGCTAGGTATGCATCACACCCCTTCTCAACCATCCGGTGTGCCTTAAGGAAGGACATAACCCTGCTAGGAACATAATCCAAAGCACCCTTCCACTCCAACCAAGGTAAACCTGGCATAGCCAATATCACCATCTTGAAGTGACAATCAAGAATAGAATGATAGGGCGACAACCAGTCTATGCCCAAAATAACATCAAAATATATCATACTGAGCAACAATAGATCAACTTTTGTCTCAAACCCACCAATAACAACTAAACACGACCTATACACACGGTCAACGACAATAGATTTTCCCACAGGCGTGGACACGTAAAGAGAAGAATTCAAAGAATCAAGAGATATACCCAAATACAGAGCAAAGTAAGATGATACATATGAGTAAGTGGAGCCTAGATTAAATATGACTGGTTCATTTCTATGACAAATCGGAAAACTAAATGTGATAACTGTGTCTGATACAACCGCCTCCGTCCTACCCGAAAAAGCATAACATCTGGCCTGGCCTCTCCCTCTAGAGAGGCCTTTACCTGCCTGACCTCTACCCCTAGCTAGTTGTGCAGGTGGAGCGGCAACTGGAGCAGTAACCATAGCCTGAGAAGTTTGGGGACCCTGTGGAATATGTGGAGCCTGTGTAGTCAGTGGAAATGCACCCCTCCTGAGTCTAGGGTAGTCCCTCACCATGTGACGAGTATCACCATACTCAAAACAAGTTTTCAGAGGACGTGGCTGCTAAAATTGGCTCGGGCCTGGTCGGCTGGACTTACCGCTGAAAGCACCCTGTGCAGGAGGTGCACTAGATAGCGGCGGTGCATAATGGGCAACCTGAGACCTAGAGTTGTCAGAGTACCACTAGAAGCTAGAAGTGCTGAATGAACTGGACGCCTCACATAGCCTCTACCATGATAGCCTGTAACTGGGGCACGAGCACCACTATATCCGCCAGAATCCCGAGGCCTCTTGGCCTCCCTGTCATCTCTCTCCCAGCCCCATATACCCTCTAATCTTTGTTTGATCTCCATCACCTTCTGATATGGGGTATCTGTCTCCAACTCCCGAGCCATGCTGAATCTAATACCATAGTTGAGCCCCTCGATAAATCGACGGACTCGCTCTCTGACTGTTGTAACCAAGGCAGGTCCATGTTTGGAGAACTTACTGAATCTGATAGCATACTTTGACACGGTCATAGCACCCTGGTGCAACTACTCAAACTCCATGCGACATGCATCCCGAAGGCTCTGGGGAACAAACTCTCTCAAGAACATCTCTGAAAATAGAGCCCATGAGAGTGAAGCTGCATCGACTGGCTACCCTTCTCATAAGCCCACCACCACTGATACGCTGGTCCCGATAGCTGGAACGTAGCAAAAGCAACCCCACTCATCTCCACAATACTCGTGGTACAGATAATACAGTGGCACTTCTCCGGCAAACCCTGTGCATCCTCTGTAGCTAGGCCACTAAAAGTTGGATGGTGGTACTCCTTGTACATCTCAAGTCTAAGGTGCTCCTCCTCAGATGTTGTTGTCCTAACCTCATGCTGAACTGGGGCAACCAGCTGTACAAGTATAACATCTGGGACCCACTGCTCTAGGGTATGGGCCACGTGAGTCTGAGCTCCTCCCCTATCCTGAGAATTAGCTGGTTTAAGTGGAATCAACCCCGCCTGAGCTAGGGTACCAAACATGCTCAAGAACTGTGCGAGGGTGTCTTGAAGTGCAGGGGTTGAAACAGGCACCTCAGGTGCTTGCCCCCAAACTTGATCTACCGGTGGCTCCTGTGTCGCAGCTTGAGCAGGTTCTCTGGCTGCACCACGTGCCCCTCCTCGGCTTCTACCCTGGTCGAGGCCTCTCACGGATCTAGCAGGGGGCGCGGGTGTCTAGTCGTCAGATCCAGTGGTGCGTATCCTCACTATCTATGAGATAATAGAAAGACAGAGATTTAGAAGAAGTCAACAATTTGCACGATAAAGAATGAAAGAAGTGAAGTTTCCAAATAGTTCCATCGTCTCTCAAAGATGAGTACAGACGTGTCCGTACCGATCTGTGAGACTCTACTAAACCTTCTTATGACTCGTAACACCTATGAACTTAGAGCTCTGATACTAACTTGTCACGACCCAAATCTCCCTCCGTAGGATGCCATGATGGCACCTAGTCTCTAATACTAGGTAAGCCTAACATACATGAAGAATTAACGAAAATAATAATAAAATTTCTAATTAAACCAACAATTATCATAAAAAAGGACTCCACAATACAACTGAAAATAACACCCAAAATCTGGTCAGACCGAGTCATAAGCACTACACGAGTATACTGGAACATCCCTAATACAACAGTATCTATAATATGAGTATGCAATAGAAACTAAGATAGAGGGTGACTCCGAGGCTTGTGAACGCCGTAGGTATACCTTAAAGTCTCCGATCCAAGATCAACTCACAGATGCCTAGCCTGATATGAAGTTCCTAGATACGCACAAAAAGATATGCATAAGCGTAGTATGAGTAGACCACAATGGTACCCAGTAAATATCAAGCCTAACCTCGATAGAGTAATGACAAGGTCAGGTCAAGACACCTACTGGAATAAATAAAGAAACTGAATAGGTATAGTACAATATAATAATGGAAATAATACAAAGAAGAAATACAACAAGAATAGATAAATTGAAATTAAGGCAAAAGAGGCATCACGGGAGAAACACATAATAAGAATGCCAAGGAAATAATGAAAAAAAATACGAGTGATGTAAATGAAAGATAGCAGCAAGAATCATTACCTAGGTACCGCCTCGTAGTATAATTTCACAATCAAAATCACAATCTTTCCTTATATCACCAAGGGAGCCTTGCATTTAGTTTTAAAAATCATTTTTCCGAAATAGCTACCCTCGTTTTAGCCCACCTTATGATATCGTGTGGCTTCAAGTAGTTTCCCTTCTAGCAACACGCGTATGAAGCCCACCTTATCTCACGACATGCGTATCAACCCTTATCCTTATATCACCGCATGTGTATCAATATCACAACATATCACAAATCGCACCTCAAGTGCCCAATACTACAACTTGCCTAAGAAGTCAACAATAATAATGTTTCCACAATAAATAGCCCATGGCTCAACCAAATTATGTACAAGAGTCTCAACCATAGCAACTAAAAGGGAATAACTCAACAAGAATGGTATTTCAAAAATTTACAACTTTTGCTCAATGTGATCACGGCTTTTACAACTTCAACACCAAAACTCAACAATTAAGTATTTAACAAGGAAGTGAGAAAACAATAACTTCAACTAAGAATGTAAGGGAAAATAACAAGTAAGAGATGAGACAAGTATTATCAATGTCAAGTGAAGTATCTAAGGATAGATTAACGATGATGAATATAACATGATATGACAATTTATTAAAGGCATGAAAAGAATCTATATAGCTTAAACCGGTCAATTGCCACATTTAGACAGTGTACTCACACTTCTGCGGCCTGTGGCACGCTTCTACTAGCCCGTTTCTGTGGAGCGTTGACCGCACCTGTGGTCCTTCCCCAGCCCACTCATGTTCGCATCTGCGATGGCCCTCTCGCACCTGCGTGTATTCACTGTGGCCAATCCCACCGCAGGTGCGATGATACTAGACTTCAGCAATCGACAAGTCCAAAAATGATCTGATTTTAATTTGATTCACACCCGGGGCCCTTGGGACCCCGTCCGAATATACCAACAAGTCCCAAAACACATAAATTTCCTAATCTAGGCCTAAAATCACATCAAACAACATCGATTCTATGAATCACAACCCAATTCTGACCTATTGAAAACACGAACATCTAACTTTCAAAACTAACACCGATTCATACCAAACCGACTCCGATTGACCTCAAATTTTGTACACAAGTCATAAATGACACAACAAACATATTCCATCTTCCGAAATTGAAATCCGACCCATTTATCAATAAAGTCAACTCCCGGTTAAACTTCTCAACCTTCCAAACCTTCAACTTTCTAACATTCGCCAATTCATGCCAAAATGACCTACGGACATCCAAATCAATATCCTGCCACGCTCATAAGTCCAAAATAACCATACGAAGCTATCGGTACCATCAAAACTCCATTCCGGTGTTGTCTACACAAAATCAAACCTCTGGTCAATTATTTCAATTAAGCTTCCACTTTAGGACTAAGTGTCACATTTTACTCCGAATCTCACCCGAAACCAAAACCAACCACCCCGACAAGTCACATAACCACAATATAACATTGAGGAGACAATAAATAGAGGAACATTGCTAAAATACCCAAAACAATCGGCCAGGTCATTATATTTAACAATTAGAACTATTCTCAACCCCACACGTAAAGTCAATAAAAGTCAACCCCAAGCTAACCGACATACCCAAATTCAAAATATTCTCAAAAATAAATGGCACTGATATCACCACGAACTAAATTATATAATTTGTTCTCCATTCCATATTTAATTTCACGGTTAAATACTCTTTTAATAAAATTCTAGGTTTCCAATCAAAAATCCCAAAATAACCAACAATCTCTACCAATTTCAATATTAAATTCCATATATAACCCATGTATTTAGCTCACAACAAGTTGCAATACCTTACCTTATGATAGATGGTGAAAATGGTATTCAAGAGTCACCGTAAATTTCCCTACTTATGCTCCACGAATTTAAAAAGTGAAGAAATGAACTCAAAATCCCGAAACTAGATGTCCAGTACCCTTGCCAATCCTCTTTCTTCACGATCACAGTAACAAGAAACGCGATCGAGATTAACAAATTGTCCAACATCATTTTCTTCATCACGATTGCAACTAAGAAGCCTCGCGATCACGATGTAAACATTTATTTTCCTCTACATAGACACACTTTGATATAATGTCCATACTTTTTGGTACGAAATTCCAAACAACAAACGGTTTTATTTCAGAAATCTAGAATCAAAGGGATACAACTTTCATTTTTAGATCTTCTCCAAATTCCTTATAGATTGCAAGATATAAGCTCTCGTTGTCAGACTATTGATAGCAGAAATTTCCTTCTACGCAATTGCGACCCTTACTTCCGCGGTCGTGATTCACAAGAACTAAAATGTACTTTGCTCTTTGCGATCGCGATTCACAACCCTTTGATTAGTTTTCACCAATTGAAAAAGGCTTAAAAGTGATCTGAAACCACTTTTAATCATACAAACCAGTCCCAATACCTTATCCAGACTTATGCAAGCGCTCAAAATGCAACGAATAACATCAAAACCAAGCATCTTTGATAGAATTCTTCTCTTAACTTTCAAACCTTTAAACATCACCGAACGCATTCGAATCACCCATAGACATTCCGGATCATGACTAAACTTTACACACAAGTTACAATCAATTAAATAAACCTATCCAAGGTCCTAAAACACCTCCTATATTTCGATGACATCAAAGTCCACTCTAAGTCAAACTTAGAAATTCAAAAACCTGCAAAATGCAAACTTGCGGCAATAAGTGCTGAAGAACTCCCGGACCTCCCGATACTCAACCTGAACATATGCCCAAGTCCAAAATCAGCTAACAAACCTATAGGAACCTTCAAATTTTGATTCCGAGGTTATTTACTCAAAAGTCAAACCTTGATCAACTCTTTCAACTTAAATCTACCAAATTGAGAATTATTCATCCAAATTAACTCCAAACTTCTCGAAAACAAAAACCAACTACAATTACAAGTCATAATGCATAAATTGAGGCTACTCAAGGTTTCAAACTGCCTGACGATATGATAAAGCACAATACGGCTAGCCGGGTCACCTTCACCCATATGATCCCATCGACACAATCCTGACTGAAAAAATTCTTCTTTTACCCATCGCTTGAAATCCTTAAAACCAAGTTCTAACTTCCGGATCTCCCTCAATATCCGATTCTTATACATATACACTATATCAATCTCAACAAGCTGTATCAAAGGATAATTATACACCGGAGATGTAATCACATGATGTACCGCATAACTCATCTGCACATAGCAATATCTTCCAACCACAATAGTTGCTCCTTACCAAACCCATACCGGTAATATACCTATGACACATACAAATCCTATTCCAAAGCTTGCAATACCAAAAATGATGAAAGAGATGTGTAGAAACTCATAACCACCCGTCAAATCAATAAGTCATGGAGTTCTCTCGCTCGACAAGAACCATTACCAAATTCTAAGCTGATTAGTGATATTCTTCCTCCAAACAAACATTATACAAATTTGATTGCACTGATTTCGAGTCCAAATACCTCATCTCACCTAGTACAAGTTGCTTGAGCGACATGCCATATCAAATACCATCTAAAATCTCATATGATATAATCCGTGCGTACATAAGCCACAACTCGAATATAATCAATAAGGAGAGGAACCCAAGTACTAGAACTATCCAACACGTGTAACGGATATAATAAACAAACAAAATGCTATGAATCTATCCCATAGAGAAGAAACAAAACACACAAAATAAGTATAAGGAAACATATTGTCACACCCCAACCTTGGGATGTGCGACCGATACACGATGCCTGGAGGCCCGTGCGAACTAACGTGTGCTCTTCCATCTTTTTGTTCATAAGAAAACTGGGCCGTTGAGGCCTCAAGTAACGACTACCAAAATTTAAAATGAGTACAACTGATTATCCAAGGAAACATTGGCATTTTATACATGATCATCACTACTGTTAACATGGTCATACCCGGCCTTTACATGCAACCAAACACTAACACTACTGTGCTTGGTCAGGATTGGGTCCCATCGTACCCAAAATATTTATGACATCTGCTTTGGTACTTATGACCTCTGAACAGCTACTCTGAAGAAGTGGAGAGAAACAACCAATAGCGGAATCGTGCATCTACTGAGGATGGGCGTCACCGAGTCTATCTATACTAGTGGGCATGAACACAACACCCAAACAAGAAAGTGCGTCAGTACAGATAATGTACTAAGTATGTAAAACTAAGAAGGAAAAGTAAATCAGAGTCATAGCATAATAAATGTGAGTACGTGATTCCAACCTGAATACCGAAAACAAGCCACTGGGAGAATAGATCAAACTGTGGAATACTATAGACCGTGGATCATAAATGCATGCAAACCTTTGTAAAACCATGCCTCTCATTGGGGCCATGCATTATTTGATACTATACATACATATATATTACGACCTTACTTGAACATGATCTGTTCTATAGGCTCGTACCACTGTATCCTTGAGTTCTAAGGAGACAGGAATTGAATCTCTATCCCAGGGTAGGGGTAAGGTCTGCGTACACACTACCCTCCCCAGACCCCGCTAGTGGGATTATACTGGGTTGTTGTTATTATTATTTGTTATTTTATACATACATATATATATATATATATCTTTAGCCACTCTTTGGGGCAAATTTTCATCACTCCATACCCGGTCTCATAGATGACTCGATCGTACCCGACCTTAGGAGGTCTCAGCTGTATCTAGTGTCAATAGAACTCGGCGTAGCTGGCCTCAAAAGGACTTAGTAGCCTTATATCATACATCATCACTCCATACCCGGCCTCATAAAGGACTCAGTCCTACCTCAGGTGGTCTTGTCTGTACCCGGTCTCAACATAACTGGGTGTAGCCGGTCTCAAGAAGGCTCGGTAGCCTCACATCACACATCATTATACCCGGCCGCACATAGGCTCAGTAATATCTAATATCATGTCTCAACATACCCAACTAATCAGTAGTTGCACAATAGTTGTCGTACCCATCCAACTATAGCGCAACTCAGTAGAGTAAAATAGATACATATATATAAGTGCAATGCAGTAGCAATTTTAAGAGATAACAACTATAAACTTTAGAATGAATCATACTCTCCAACCACAGGATACCAACCAAAAATAATGTAGACTTTGAAAGACATGCTACCAGCAAGGACGCTCATGAACAAGCTAACTTTATTGAGAGGACATAGAACTATTAAACCTTATAGTACAGGAGTCATTCAGAAAGAAGGAGATACACTAACTCATGCCAAGAAAAACAATTGCCCTACATACCTTGTTGGAGATCTAATTACACTCCTATGGTCATTAACTATTTCCTTTAATGAATCTTCAGAATGAATGCCTCTAGACTATTGGGGGGGGGGGGGGGGGGGGGTTACAGTAAGGACTCCAAGTTCCTTCAGCCTAAATCTTGCCAAATCCAGATTCACCTTCGACTTTACCTTAATTCACTAGGAAATTCTAAAAGGGCGTGGAGAGTATTTTGAGGGGACTTGTTCTGGTGATACTTCTAAGAATGAAAGAGAAAGAGCATTACTGTCATTTTATATTTTTACCAAGCCTTGGAATATCCATCGCTTCTACATGCAAAATGGTCACCCTACGCCGGTTGCCATGCCTGGTGAGACACTCGGCGCAGACCTACTGAATTGTGTGACCACCTTCTGGCTTCGAACATGCCTCCAGCTGATTGGCCTTTCTAGAATCCATACCTACCACATTTTTTAAAATATGGGGTGTAACACATACCCAATATCTTACCATTGCAGTGGGCAATCCGATCCATACATAATGCCGTTGGGGTATGCAACTCGATCCAAACATCATACCCGCGACAGCGTGTCACCCGATCCACACATAATAATCTGCATGGAAATACCCATTGAGCCAAAATGATCATACTCACTAGACACGTAGGTACACAACAAGCATGCCAAGTGCATAAACATAACCCTGGGGAGATGGATAGCATAATGGCCAGGCACGACTAAGGTGCAATAAATAAATTAGCATCTCGAGAGACATCTCGCTCATATATCACCATAAACCCTACACAAGACTACACATAAAGCCTCACAACCCACATAGCATAAAATACTACACATAAAATAGATGATGGCCTGAAAAACATACATTATACCCGACGACTCCTCCATAGACAAATGCTACGCGAATAGACATATTCGATCTAGTGTAGAGTACACATTCACATTAGGCCTACCAATGGGCCTCCAAACCGATTCAGATCATACCAAAATAGGTCAATAACCTTCCGTCCTAAGTAGAACACATGAAAATCAACGACTACTAACTATGACATTTCTGTAGTGCTAGTCCAACATCTGCAATCCATGTACACACGAAACACCTGTATAGTCTTATCATAACATAGGAACCGATCATTTTCCTTATGATTCTGATTTAAGCCACTGCTACACTGACCCTAATTCTTTAGGTTTCCTCTTGACTTGCCTTCAAAATAGCACCTCTCTTTAACAGCACTTAATGGATCTCAATCAACACTCATCTCGAGTGACCCCAAATCACAAGACTCCGTCATCACAATACCCATAAGATATTTTATACTCTCTCATGCACTCAATAGTACCTCCAACTAATACACTCGTTTTGAAGATACCTTTTGCGAATTCGAAATTGTTTCTTCCATCAGTCTAACATTACATCACAGACCCGATAATAATATAGAAATACTCCAGGTCTTTATCACAATCCATAGAAGTTCTCAATCCTTAGCCACACAATGAACCCAAAATCCTTAGGCACCACACTTTAAATCTTGAACCCACTAGAACCATTATTGAGAGTTGCCCTCTCTAAGCTAAGAACCCATAGTGACTTCTCCTCCTTCATTTACCGGATCTTGCATTGTTACTTAGCCAAATTTCTCATAGTCTCATATTGAACTAATCATGACACATCCCAAATTATCAGCCACAATGCACTCTTAACCTCATGACGGTTGCACCATATTACTCAAGCGATCCGGACCCACAACGAAGTACATACCTCTCATTGGATAAAAGGTAAAACTTTTTATAGGAATCTCATCAGAATCATGCACCCCTAACCCTTCTCACAGAAGATAGCCCATTTGTGCAAACTCATATCAACATCCTCCAATGACATTACCATGGTTATAACCACATCAAAATATGTTAATCCTCCTGAGTCCACACTCCCCCACCCCGCCCCTACTGTAAGCATCTGTTCATTACATCAACCACAATTGAAGGTCTAACAACACGTTCAAAACTCGAGATTACATTGCACCCCAAAATGATAATCAAGCATTCACGTTCCCTCTGTATTCCAAACAACTCTTTTCATCACATTCGAACTTCCTAAGTATAGAAGCCACCACCCCAAATGAAATGCACAGACGTAGTTATGTCTACACAATAACCCAAATTGCACCAAGCCTTTCTCAAAGCATATGGTGAGACCACAAAATCCATTACGATATGATCCCACTTCCACTCTGGTTTGGCCATCTTCTGAAGCAACCACTCAACCTATGATACTTGTACTAGACTTTCTAACAATTCAACCACCGTGATCCATCTTTTTTGCACTCGAATGCATAGAGACCAAACCTTCTTCATCCTCCGCCACCAATAATGCTGACTCATACCACGATCCATCTTTGTTGCACCTGAACGAATAGAGACCACAAACCCTGATCCTTTTTGAGACTTATCTCCCTCGAACCATTAACACTGAAAACACAAGTTCGATCCTGCAACAAGTTGTCATCTCTGGTAACCGCTTCATAGGTACTACTTTGCAATACCCCAAAGACAAACCAATGAAGACCATCATACCGGTGATCCTTATGTGCTCAAACAAGGTCAACTGCACAATAGCATAAGCAAGAACTCAACCAAGTTTGGAAATACCCAATCTCACAACTTCGTTGGTCAAAGCCTAAACATCCATATCCCAAATACTTCTCTCGCACTAGAATAAACACCAAACTCCCAATCATGAACCGAATAATCCTCATTCCAATGCATTCACCACCATGACCAATAAGTAAAAACCTTACCCTTTATACCAACATTGTATGACTAACAACTTGGGAAAGATCACAATATACCATGTATAACCCTGAACCTGTGGGCGGCATCAACACTGGACTAAAATGCCTGAACACCCCTCCACAAGCCACCAATAATAGTCCACCCGCATAACATAAGGAAAAATATCATGTGCCATATATGTAGCATCACCACAACTCGCATGTGCCCAACTGATATCAAATGCTTGACATCGTGTACGAATAAGTAGGATGGAACTAAAAAAGAAAGATTCAACCAAAATCAAACCGCATGATAAGGAATTAAGAAAAGGAAAATTCTCCTAATAGTCTTGTAACCTCTCGAAGATAAGTATAAACATCTCCGTACTGATCAACAAGACTCTACTAGACTTGCTAATGACTCGTGAGACCTAAGTGAGCCTAGTGCTCTGCTACCAAGCTGTCACGACCCATTTCCCACCATAGGCCGTGAAGGCTCCCAACACCTCCATTAGACAAGCCAACAATTAAATCAACATGCCGATAGATAGTTCATAATGCATCTTGAAATAAATAATGAATTAAATAAGCAAAATCATTTCATCTTCATAGTAAAATACTAATATTTTCTTAAATGCTCGAACGTGGTCGAAATATAAATTTGAATATCATAACAGAAGTGCAACCAAGAATAAAATCTAAATCCCCAGTGTTACAAGTGCATGAGTATCTACTATAATAAACAATACTACTGCATTGGAGAATATAATAAATGAATAGGACATGGACTTCGTGTGCTGCGGATGGTAACATGGAATGTAGCTCACCATAAAGTCTCCTTAGTAGTTATGCCGACGTGCCTAGATGACCACCAAATATACTTATCTCAGTACTTAGAACAATTAGTGCAAAAGTGTAGTGTGAGTACGTAAATCAACTCATACCTAGTAAGTATCTAGTCTAACCTCGAAGAAGTAGTGACAAGGGGTCGACATCGACATTTACTAGTGGTCCAATAATCAAAGTATAGTAATAGTAGACAGGTATGAAGCATATCAAATAAAAGCAATGAAACAGGTAAATATGTGATTCTTAACCAATAGTAATTATGAAATCACCAAATACCACAAACTTTTTCAAAGGAAACAAAGATAACCAACATCAAATACAATGTCAAATATCAAGTCAGGAAAACTCATATGTACGTTGACTCCCTATCGAATGTTACATGTGAGTCTGTCGAGGCAAACAACTCGATCCAATAAGATTAGTGTTTCATAGAACTGCCGAGGCAAATGACCCGATCCTATAAAAATAGTGCTATATAGAACTGCCGAGGCGAATGACTCAATCCCATAAATGTATCTCATAATCCAGCCGAGGTGAAAGACCTTCTCCCGTGAGAGTGTGTTACATAATACGACTGACGTCGTACGGCTCGATTCATAGATGGATCTCATAATACTGCCAAGGCAAACAGCCTGATCCCACAATAGCATTGTGGAGGCATTCATTCCGATCACATAATTATATTGCTGAGGCATTCAGCCCGATCCCATAAGAATAGTGAAACTTTTGATGGATTATCAGCCTAAACTCATGAATATATGTGTGAGTTATGAAATCAAGAAACATTCAGACAAATACGTACAATGGGGGAGAAATCCGTAAGAGAAAGTATAATTTTCGCAGCTAGTCAAGTAGCACGCCAAGTTTCTATAATCACAAAGTTAGATACTATACATAAGTCTAGTCTCAAGTTAAAACATAAAGTAAAGCATTTAAACAAGAAAAAATAACTCAAGTAGTACAATTAAAGCATAATGTTTATCTACGTCTACCCGGACATAATCAAAGATCTAGCATACACACAGACACTCGTCACCTCACATATATGTAGCTCCCCTAACACATACCACGTAATAAATATAATACCTACGGGGGTAAATTCCCTCTTAAAAGGTTAGACATGAGATTTACCATGCTCCGAAAACCCTGATTCCCCTTCCCATCTTTTTTGTACTTGTAGATTGTACTAAATAGTATTGTATATTCTTCCATTATTTGTATTTAGTATTCTTAGTAACTCATGTACTCGGTGACACCAAATCTTGGGAGGTTGATTAGTCGGTGTTTGCTTTAGACTTATTTATGTATTTATGAGTTGTACTCTTATTCTATATTATCATGTTGTTACTGTTAGTCTTATTTTCAATTTTTATTGCTAAATTTTGGCTAACCTAGCAAGCGGCATTAGGTGCCATCACGACTCCATTGGCTAGGATTTTGGCTTGTGACAAGTTGGTATCCGAGCACTAGGTTACCTAGGTCTGGCAAGTCATGACCAAGCTTGGTAGAATATTGAGGATCTGTGTGTTGTACTTATCTTCGAGAGGCTACAATGTTAAACCAACAATAGTACAATTATCTCAACATAATCCACTTATACGGACTTGTAATAAATGGCAGTTAAGGAAATTAACAAACACCCCAACGAGTTTGCGGACACATATGCTATGCTCCAAATTTGTCATGTTAACATACACAATGCCCTCATTACGTTACGACAGCACAAAGCCACTTTCTAACGTCCCAACGCCATAGCATGAAGCCATGTCATACCACAAATCGTGTATTAAATAATTTTCATATTTTTCTTAACCAAATAATACATATACGGTTGGTCAAAGACCAACGATTTTACAACACATGCTTTTCCCAACACATGGACCATGCAGACATAATATATTTTTAAAACGGGTTTAAAAAGCAAGAATCAAAGCTTAAAGTCTCACTAACCTTGAATTCACAATCCAAGCACCCTTCTCAATAACTCAAAACAATGCTCTCGGGTCTCCGGATTACCTTAAACTACATAAAAACGGGTTTAGAATAGTCAAACCCCTTGGGTGAATAATTTCTTGATTTTAACATAAGTCAAACTCGAGGTCAAAGGTTGACCAAAGAGTCAACTCTGGTGAACAGGTCAGAATTCCCGGACCATAACCCCCAATGGATTCTCTTCGGCGAGAGGATTCCACAACACTAATCAAAATCAAATTTTGAGAACATGTGCCCTTTCAAATTGAAGAATTAAGGTGAAGAACCCTAGGACTAGACTGTAGTAATTTGGCTAGTCATTGTGTATATTAGAACTTTGTTCCCCTATTTGATGTTACCCATTTGTTTATTTGATATTTTGTGACTTTCAAGGATGGGTGGTTTGGTTTTTATGAGGTTCGGGAGTGAATTGGAACAGTTAGTTTCGTTTGGAAACCGTAAGTTTGAAGAGTTGATCATGGTTTGACTTTTGTATAAATGACTTGATGGGTCTTAAGCTTCATAAGTCTCTGGAATCTCAATCAGGACCCGAGGTTGAGTCTTCCTTGGACAAAGACATATGGAAGTAGGAGTATGAGATTAAGATTTAATAAAAATAATACTGGTTAGTTTGGAAACATACCATGGTACTTGGATTTCCACTCGGAGATCTCAGAAATAACCTTCCAAAACCTCAGCTCCACAGAAGAAGAAGATAATTTCTTCTCCACCCATCCTTCAAGATCGGATAATTCTTCGAACTGTTCCACAACAGCTGCAATTCAAAGATAAATATTACAGGTCAAATAGGGAGAAGAAGGTAACTTCGGAGTTAGAAATGACCCTTAAGCTTGTCGTTGCACCTTTATGACAGCGGACGATCACCGAGCTAAACAGGATCCTTGATCGGTATAACAATGAATCTTTCGTACCATCGCTGATCATGATCATCTCTGATATCCACAAGAGCCCGCTTTCCATGGTTGTAGATAGTGAAATCACCAACTCGATAAATCTTTAGAGAATAAAGATAGAGGAGATGTTAAAGGGTGAAATCTGCTTCAACTAGCACCAACAAAAAGTGAAGGTTTGCTACGAGCCTCTAGATACTCGAACCTACTTGGGCTAGGAAAATGTTTAAATACCTGCATAACTCTTTAATAATGGGATCATCATATACGAAGGAAAAACCAACCTGATGGATGGTGATTTGCTCATCCACCTAGGGAAAATGAATATTAACATGATCCTTACAATGGCATTCCCTTTGGACAATGGGAAGATGTTCGAACTTGATAATAGAAGGATACGTACTCAGCCCGACATCGGGGTCTCACAAAGTCATGCGCATCTAATAACCAATCTAGAAATTGAGTCTACTACAGTCTGTGGCAAATGCCAATACAAGAGAGAAAAGATAATAAGAAAGGAGAAACAAGGACTGCGAATACAGGCAGCTACCTCGTAAGTCTTCGATAATCAGCTCGCGCACGAATTCAGCGACCGCCAGAACTGTACACACCTGGATCTGCACATGAAGTGTAGGGTGTAGCATGAGTACAACCAACTCAGCAAGTAACAGAATTAAATAAGGAACTGAGAAGTAGTGGCGAACTATAATAATACAGATCATTTCAAAAGTTTTCAGTAAAGAGTGAACATGCTTTCCAATCCGGTGGTATAAGTCAAATCAGTTCGAACCCAAGTAAAACACATATGAATCTTCCAAAAATTTCACAACAACATCAGATAGCAACTATGTGCAACAATAAATAAAACAAGTACAACCTTTCAAGGAAGCAGTCACTAAACTCAGCTCATCAGCTCATACTCTCGGCTCTCAGCTCTCAATACACACTCTCAATAGGTACCTGTGCTTACTGGGGGTGTACAGACTCTAGAGGGGCTCCTTTCAGCCCAAGCGCTATATCGTTGCGGCGTGCAGCCCGACCCAATCATATAAGTAGCCATAAGGCTCGTTGCGGCGTGCAACCCAATTCACAGTCCATAAACAACCATAAGGCTCGTTGCGGCATGTAACCCGATCCATATATTCTCACATAGTTCACAGCTCGACCCTCAGGCCCTATCTCAGTCACTAACATCTCCAGCCCCTCGGGCTCACAGAATATCATAATAATCGGCCCAAACAGAGGATACAACACGTTTCAACAAGAAATGAGAGGGAACAGAGATTTAACACATAAGTAAGACTGTGACTGAGTACAAGACAGCAATTAGCAGTCAATTCAACAAGTATACGGCCACTGCGGGTTCCATCAGTGATATCATAAGGCCTAAGCATGGTTTATAACATGAAAGGAAGTCAATTGCTCAAATGCAAGGAAAAACAAGTAATAACAATGGCTATTCGACTTTACAGTCTCACGGGATGGACCAAGTCACAATCCCTCCCGGTGAATGCTCACACGCCCATCACCTAGCATGTGCGTCACCTCCTAACACTCACATCATACCAGTCCTCGGGGTTTCATACCCTCAAAACGAGATTTAAAACTGTTACTTACCTCAAACGTGCAAAAATCCTACTCCGCAATGCCTTTGCCCCTCGAATCAATCTCCAAACGCTCCGAATCTGGCCATAAGCAGTACAAGATAATCAATATTGGTTAAAAGAATCCATTCCACAAGAAAACTACTAAAATATAACCCAAAATCCGAAATTGGCTCAACCCGGCCGCCCGAGCCCAAGTCTCGAAATCTGACGAAAGTCACAAAACCCGAAAGCCTATTTACCCACGAGTCTAACCATACCAAATTTATAAAAGTTCGACCTAAATTCCCCCTCCAAAACCCCAAAGTTCACTCTCCAATTCCCAAGCCCTAAACCCCTAAATTTCCAACTCAGACCCCTAATTAGGTGATGAAGGAAGCCATAGATTCACGAAATTTAGACCAATCCGGGTTAGAATTACTTACCCCAATGTTTTACTTGAAAATCCTTGAAAACTCGCCTATCTCCCGAGCTTCTCAAGTCCAAAATCGAAAATGAAAGTCCAACCCTCAAGCTGGTGTTTTGCTGCCCAGAAATACCGCACCTGCGGCCCTCTTGTCACTTCTGCGATGCCGCACGTGTGAAAATTCCATCGCAGGTGCGGATTTCACTTAAAAATCCTGACCTCGCTCCTTTGGCCCCAAGATCGCATCTGCGCCTATCGCAGGTGTGAGAATCCATCGCACATGCGGCCACCTTCGGACCTACGCCTAGCTGCTCGCATCTGTGTCCCTCGCAGGTGCGGGAAAAATCTTCGCACCGGCGGCTCCTTCCCAGCTCCTTCTTGGCCGCATCTGCGGCTCCTTCTTCTCTTCTACAAACTCGCACCTGCGGTTCCCACTTCGCAGGTGTGGTTACACTTGTAGCAGCAGCTTCGACTGCATTTCCTTATCTCCCATCAAGCCGTTAACCATCCAAAATCACCTCGAGGCCTCCGGGACCTCAACTGATCATACCAACAAGTCATGAAACTCCATACGAACATAGTCTAACTTTCGAATCACTTAAGACAATATCAAAGCACCAATTATATCTGGATTCAAGCCTAAAGAACTTCTAAACATTCAACTTCCACAAACGAAGCCGAAACCTACCAAACTACGTCCGATTGACCTCAAATTTTACACACAAGTCAAAATGACACCACGAACCTATTTAAACTTCCAGAAATCCAAGCCGACCCCGATATCAAAATTTCCACTGCCGGCCAAAATGGCCAAAATTCTAACTTTTGCCAATTCAAGCATAATACACTACGAACCTCCAAATCACATTTCGGACGCGCTCCTAAGTCCAAAATCATCTAACGGAGCTAACAGAACCATTAAAATTTAAATCCGAGATTGTTTTCCTACAAGTCGACATCCGGTCGACCTTTCCAACTTAAGCTTCCAATTAAGAGACTAAGTGTCTCAATTCACTCCAAAACCACTCCGGACCCGAACCAACCAACCCGGTAAGAAATAATACAGTTGTAAAGCACAAAAGAAATAGAATTGTGGGAAACGGGGCTATAACTTTTGAAACGACCGGCCGAGTCATTACACTTTCTCAATTAATCTTCCTATCTGTCTTACTGAAGTAGATATGTCTAGCTTAGAGCTAATTGCGTAACACTTGCCATATATCGACTATTGTGTTGGTCACGTGCCAAGATTATATTCAACTATACAAATAGTTCTCTCACTTATCGGATAGTTTACGAGAAATTTTCAGAAAGTAAGACGATTTTAGGCGGGAAATAAATCATCTCTCACCCTTACCCCTAAATTGAAGTGATGTCCGTTGTTTTCATTTAATGATTAAGACACGCGACAACTCCAGATTTAAAATGATATTAGTGGTGGTTTCCGAGGCAATAATGACTCCGTGATGACGGCTCTTTGCCTATAAATATGAAACCTATTTCTTTTCCTCATCATTCTTCTATCTTCTAACCATTGTTTTCCTTTTATAATTTTGCAAACCGCATTGCCTCTTTTCCAGTCTCTCCTTCAATTTGTACTCAATTGTTCGAATCTAAGCCATGAAATTCAAGAACTACAACATTCCATCAACTGAAACCCCCCGCCTCTCTAAGTCCCGACATCACTGTGAGGCATACCATCATTATCGATGAACTTCATAACGAGGAATCTTCATTGGTATTGAGGAGGAAAGAAAAGAGATAAGCAAGAAGATACCATCTCGCGACCCACTATTTCAGAGATATTTCCTAAACAACTAAACTTGTTAGCAGATTGTGCTCTTTGGACCATGACAAAAGGACAAACTACTAATCAGAATATGCCCAATTTGTTTTTCTGCACTTATATTTTATTTGGGTTTTACCCCCATTTTTATGAAAACTCTGGTTATTTTAAATGTCTTAATTCTTTTTGTTAAATTTTGAAAGTGTTTTGGGAAGATCGGCTTGCCTAGTATCACGATAGGCGCCATCATGACAGGTTATGTTTTGGGCCATGATAAGTTGGAGGCTGCAGAACCCTTAGGAAACTACATTCTTGAATTCTACTACTGGGCAGGATGGACAGCCACCAGTACCCCTAGTCAGGGCCACAAGAGGCCGAGGTCGCGATAGAGGCCGTGGTAGGGGCAGAGGTACAGCCCGCACATCAGCTGGGGCAGTAACTACAGATCCACCAGTTGCCCCAAATCAGGACCAGATTTCAGTTGTTGATGCACCAGCTCAGGCACTACCTGTGCCTATTGTGATTCCAGGCCTTCAAGAGGCCTTAGCTCAGATTCTGACCGCGTGTACCAGTCTTACTCAGGCGGCCTCTGTTCCGGCCACAACAAGCACTTCTCACGCTGGGGGAGGTGCTCAGACTCTCGCTGCCCGCACACCAGAGTAGGTGGTACAAGAATTCCAGACACCGGGGGCATTACTAGCCCAGCCGGTTGCAGCTGCTTGGGACTATGTGGTTCCTGCTATGCCTGGGGATAAGCAGTGTATGTTGGAGAGGTTTAGGAGACTACAACTTCCATCTTTCAGTGGTGTAGAGGGAGAGGATGCATGGGGTTTCTTGGACAGGTGTCAGAGGATACTCTGTACAGCAGATATTCTAGAGGCCAGTGGGGTCACGTTCACTACTTTTCAGTTCTCTGGGGCTGCCTTCAGTTGGTGGGAGGCTTACGAGAGGCGTACGTCGGTCAGTGCAGCACCCCTTACCTGGCAGCAGTTCTCTAGTCTATTCTTGGAGAAGTTTGTGCCACGGTCCCGCAGATAGGAGCTGCGCATGCAGTTCGAGTAGCTTCGTCAGGGTGATATGTTTGTGACACAATATGAGATGTGATTCTCGAAGTTAGTCCGTCATGCTATCTGGTTGGTTCCCACAGACAGGGAGAGGATCGGGAGGTTTATAGATGGCCTCACTTTTCAGCTGCGATTTCTTATGACTAGAGAGAGAGTGTTTGTTGCTACTTTTAATAAAGTTGTCGACATTGCACGTCAGATTGAGATGGTTCGCAGTCAGGAGAGGTTTGGGAGGGAGGCTAAGAGGCATCGTGGACAGGGTGGATTTAGCGGTGTTTCTTTTGGGGGTGGTTCCACCATGGTAGGGGTCGTCCTTTCAGACATGCTCAGACGGCTCGCCCAGTGCACCGTGGTACATCATCTGGCCATGGTTCACACAGTTATCAGCAGGGCCATTCATCTCTCAGTGCCCTCCCAGCTGAGAGTTCGTCCCATGCTCCATCGGGTCAGGCTTGTCTATGCCAGGTCCTTCTACTAGTCATCCCGGTGTTCGGGGCTCCCTTCAGTACCCAGCACTAGAACCTGGGAATTGCTATGGGTTTGGAGAGTTTGTCCATATCAGGAGACATTGTCCCCACCTTATGGGAGGTCCGCCTCAGCAGAGGAGCCAGTCTACGACATCAGCATCAGTCTCTTCACCACCCGCTCAGCTAGCTCGAGGTGGAGCCCAGCTAGTTAGGGGTCGCCCGAGAGGGGGAGGCAGATCAGGGGGTGGCCAGGACCGTTTCTATGCCCTCCCTGCTAGACCAGATGCCATTGCTTTAGATATTGTGATTACAGGTATTGTCTCAGTTTGCCACAGAGATGCCTCTGTGTTATTTGACACTGGTTCCACTTATTCATATATTTTCTCGTAGTTTGCTCATTTTCTGGATATGCCCCATGAGTCTTTAGTTTTATCTGTTCATGTATCTACTCTTGTGGGCGATACTATCATTGTGGATTGCATATATCGGTCATGGGTGGCGACTATTGGGGGTCTGGAGACAAGAGTGGATCTTTTGCTGCTCATTATGGTCAATTTTTATATGATATTGGGTATGAATTGGTTGTCTTCATGTCATGTTATTCTAGATTGTCATGCTAAGACTGTGACATTAGCAATGCCTGGGTTGCCGAGAGTTTAGTGGAGCTGTTCTATAGACTATGTTCCCAGTAAAGTGATTTCATACTTGAAGGCTCAGTGGATGGTTGAGAAGGGTTGTCTATCCTATTTGGCTTTTGTGAGGGATGTTAGTGCAGAGACTCCTACCATTTATTCTGTTCCGGTGGTGCGTGATTTTTCGGATGTGTTTCCTGCAGACGTGTTGGGCATGCCGCCTGACAGGGATATTGACTTCGGTATTGATTTGGTGACGGGCACTCAGCCCATTTCTATTCCACCGTACCGTATGGCACAGGCTGAGTTGAAAGAGTTGAAGGAGCAACTTCAGGAACTCCTTGATAAAGGGTTTATTCGGCCTAGCGTGTCACCTTGGGGTGCACCAGTTCTATTTGTGAAGAAGAAGGATGGTACTATGAGAATGTGCATTGATTACAAATAGTTGAACAAGGTCACAATCAAGAACAAGTATCCTTTGCCACGTATTGATGATCTATTTGACCAGCTTCAGGGGGTGAGGGTGTTCTCCAAGATTGATTTGATGTCAGGGTATAACCAGTTGAAGATTCGGGATTCAGATATTCTTAAGACAACTTTTAGGACCCGATAAGGCCATTTTGAGTTCCTTGTGATATCTTTTGGGCTGACTAAAGCCCCAGTAGCATTCATGCATTTGATGAACAGTGTGTTTCAGCTTTATTTGGACTCGTTCGTTATTATATTCATTGATGATATCCTAGTGTACTCTCGTAGTCAGGAGGAGCATGCCCAGCATTTGAGGATTGTGCTACAGAGATTGAGGGAGGAGAAGCTTTATGCAAAGTTCTCCAGGTGTGAGTTTTGGCTCGGTTCAGTGGCGTTCTTGGGGTATGTGGTATCTAGCGAGGGTATTCAGGTGGATTCGAAGAAGATAGAGGCGGTGCAGAGTTGTCCCAGACTGTCCTCAGCCATAGAGATTAGGAGCTTTCTTGGTTAGGCGGGCTATTACCGTCATTATTTGGAGGGTTGTTCATCTATTGCATCGCCCTAGACCAAATTAACCCAAAAGGGTGCTCCATTTAGGTGTTCGGATGAGTGCGAAGAGAGCTTTCAGAAGACCAAGACTACTTTGACCATGACTCCAGTTCTAGTTCTGCCATCAGCTTCTGGTTCCTACACAACGTATCGTGATGCCTTGCGGATTGGTATTGGGTGTGTTCTGATGCAGAAGGGTAGAGTGATTGCTTATGCTTCACGCCAACAGAAGACCCATGAGAAGAACTATCATATCCATGATCTTGAGTTAGCAACTATTGTCCATGCCTTGAAGATTTGGCGGCACTACTTGTACGGGGTCCATTGTGAGATCTACACTGATCACCGGTGTTTGCAGCATCTGTTCAAGCAGAAAGATCTTAACTTGCGTCAGTGGAGGTAGTTGGATCTTCTCAAGGACTATGATATCACCATTTTGTACCATCCCGAGAAGGCCAATGTAGTGGCCGATGCCTTGAGTCGCCGGGCGAAGAGTTTGGGGAGTTTAGCGTATCTTCCAGCACTAGAGAGACCCTTAGCATTAGATGTTCAGGCCTTAGCTAGCCAGCTTATCAGATTGGATATTTCGGAGCTGAGTCGGGTATTAGCTTGTGTGGTCTCTAGGTCTTTTCTTTATGATCGTATCAGGGAGCGTCAGTATGATGACCCCCATCTGCTCGTCCTCCAGGAAAGGGTTCAGCGAGGTGATGCTAAAGATGTGACTATTGGTGATGATGGCATGTTGAGGATGGAGGGCCGGATATGTGTGCCCAATGTGGATGGGCTTCGGGAGTTGATTCTTGAGGAGGCCCACAACTCGTGGTATTCCATTCATCCGGGTGCCACGAAGATGTACCAGGATTTGAGACGGCACTATTGGTGGAGGAGGATGAAGAAGGATATAATTGGGTTTGTGGCTCGGTGTCTCAACTGTCAGCAGGTTAAGTATGAGCATCAGAGACTGGGTGGCTTGCTTTAGAGGTTAGAGATCCCAGAGTGGAAGTGGGAGCGGATCACCATGTATTTCGTAGTTTGGCTCCCACGAACTTCGAGGAAGTTCGATGCTATTTGGGTGATTGTGGATAGGTTGTCCAAGTTTGCGCACATCATTCCAGTTGGTACTACTTACTCTTCAGAGCGGTTGGATGAGATTTACATCCGAGAGATTGTTCGCCTTTATGGTGTCCCAGTTTCTATCATTTCGGATAGAGGCACACAGTTTACATTGTAGTTTTGGAGGGCCGTACAGCGTGAGTTGGGTACTCAGGTTGAGTTGAGCATAGCCTTTCACCCTCAGATGGATGAACAGTCCGAGCGCACTATCCAGATATTGGAGGGCATCTAACGCGCTTGTGTCATTGATTCTGGGGGTTCATGGGACTAGTTTCTGCCACTCGCGGAGTTCGTATATAATAACAGTTATCAGTCGAGCATTCAGATGGCTCCATACGAGGCTTTATATAGGAGGCGGTGTAGATCTCCTATGGGATGGTTTGAGCCGGGTGAGGCTAGGATCTTGGGTACAGACTTGGTCCAGGATGTATTAGACAAAGTGAAATTGATTCAGGAGTGGCTTCGCACGAAGCAGTCTAGGCAGAAGAGTTATGCTGACAGGAAGGTCCGTGATGTGTCTTTCATGGTCGGAGAGAAGGTTCTGCTGAAGGTATCACCCATGAAGGGTGTTATAAGGTTTGGGAAGAGGGTCAAGTTGAGTCCTCGGTTCATTGGTCCTTTTGATGTACTTCAGAGGATCGGGGAGGTGGCTTACAAGCTTGCCTTGCCACCTAACTTGTCGAGTGTGCATCCAGTATTTTATGTTTCTATGCTCTGGTAGTATATCGGCGATCCGTCCCATGTTTTAGATTTTAGCACGGTTAAGTTGGATGGTGATATGACTTATGATGTGGAGCCGGTGGCCACTTTGAGTGGCAGGTTCAGAAGTTGAGGTCAAAGGATATAGCTTCAGTGAAGGTGTAGTAGAGAGGTCAGCCTGTGGAGGAGGCCACTTGGGAGACCAAGCGGGAGATGCAGAGCAGATACCCACACCTATTTGAGACTCCAGGTATGTTTCTAGACCCTTTCGAGGACGAACATTTGTTTATGAGGGGGAGGATGTAACGACCCGACCGGTCGTTTCGAGAGTTATAGCCCCATTTCCCCCAATTTTGCCTCTTTTATGCTTTACAACTTTATTATGTCTTACCGGTTGGTTGGTTCGGATCTTGAGTGATTTTGGAGTGAATTGAGACACTTAGTTTCTTAATTGGAAGCTTAAGTGGGAAAAGTCGACCGGATGTCGACTTGTAGGGAAATGACCTCGGATTTGAATTCTAATGGTTTCGTTAGTTCCGTTAGGTAATTTTGGACTTAGGAGAGCGTCCGGAATGTGATTTGGAGGTCCATAGTAGAATTAGGCTTGAATTGGCGAAAGTTAGAATTTTGGTGATTTTGGCCGGCAGTGGAAATTTTGGTATCGGGATCAGCTTGGATTTCCAGAAGTTAGAATAGATTCGTGGTGTCATTTTTGACTTGTGTGCAAACTTTGAGGTCAATCGGACATAGTTTGGTAGGTTTCCGCGTCGTTTGTGGAAGTGGAAAGTTTAGAAGTTCTTTAGGCTTGAATCCGGATGTAATTGGTGTTTTGATGTTGTCTTGAGTGATTCGAAGGTTCGACTATGTTCGCATGGGGTTTCATGACTTATTGGTATAATCGGTTGAGGTCCAAGAAGGCTCGGGGTAATTTCGGGTGGTTAACGGCTTGATGAGAGTTAAGGAAATGCAGTTGAAGCTGCTGCTATTGGTGTAATCGCACCTGTGGAGTGGGAACCGCAGGTGCGAGTCCGCAAAAGCGAAGAAGGAGCCACAGATGCGGCCAAGAAGGAGCTGGGAAGGAGCCACACGTGCGAAGATTTTTCCCGCACCTACGAGGGTCGTAGATGTGGGCATATGGGCGTAGGTGCGAAGGGTGGTCGCAGGTGCGATGGATTCTCGCACCTGCGATAGGCGCAGATGCGGTCTTGGGGCCGCAGGAGCGAGGTCAGGATTTTTAAGTGAAATCCGCACATGCAATGGAATTTCTGCAGGTGCGGCGTCGCATAATAGACAAGAGGACCGCATGTGCGGTATTGTTGGGCAGAAAAACACCAGCTCGAGGTTTGGACTTTCATTTTCGATTTTGGACTTGAGAAGCTCGAGAGAGAGAGGCAATATTTCAAGGAGTTACAAGGAAAATGTTGGGGTAAGTAATTCTAACCCGGATTGGTCTAAATTTCGTGAATCTATGGCTTCCTTCATCACTTAATTAGGGATTTGAGTTGGAAATTTGGGGGTTTAGGGCTTGGGAATTGGAGAGTGAACTTTGGGGTTTTGGAGGGGCAATTGAGGTTGGATGTTTTTAAATTTGGTATGGTTAGACTCGTGGGTGAATAGGCTCGGGGGGCGGGGTTGAGCCGATTTCATATTTTGGGCTATATTTTAGTAGTTTTCTTGTGGAACTAATCCTTTTAACCAATATTGATTATCTCGTATTGCTTATGGCTAGATTCAGAGCGTTTGGAGATTGATTCGAAGGGAAAAGGAATTGCAGAGTAGGGATTTTGCGCGTTTGAGGTAAGTAACAGTTTTAAATCTGGTTTTGAGGGTATGAAACCCCGAGGATTGCTATGATCTGAGTGTTTGGAGGTGACGCACGTGCTAGGTGACGGGCGTGTGAGCGTGCACCGAGATGGATTATGACTTGGTCCGTCCCATGAGTCTGTAAAGTCGAATAGCCATTGTTATTACTTGTTTTTCCTTGCCTTTGATCAATTGACTTCCTTTCATGTAGAAACCATGCTTAGGCCTTATGATATCACTATTGGGACCCGCAACGGTCGTTTACTTGTTGAATTGTGTGCTAATTGCTGTCTTATACTCAGTCATAATCTTACTTGTGTGTTATATCTCTGTTCCCTCTCATTTCTTGTTGATACTTATTGTATTCTCTGTTTGGGCCGATTATTATGATATTATGTGAGCCCATGGGCTGAAGAGGTTAGTGACTGAGATAGGGCCTGAGTGCCGAGCGGTGAACTATGTGATGATATATGGATCGGGTTGCACGCCGCAACGAGCCTTATGGCTATTTATATGATTGGGTTGGGCTGCACGCCACAACGATATAGCGCTTGCGCTAAAAGGAGCCCCTCTGGAGTCTGTACACCCCTAGTGAGCGCAGGTACCTATTGAGAGTGTGTATTGAGAGCTGAGAGCCGAGAGTATGAGCTTATGAGACGAGTTTAGTGACTGTTTCCTTGAAAGGTTGTACTTTATGAGACCCCTAGTGACTGTTTCTGGAAGATTCATATGTGTTTTACTTGGGTTCGAACTGATTTGACTTATACCACCTAATTGGAAAGCATGTTCACTCTTTACTGAAAACTTTTGAAATGATCTGTATTATTATAGTTCGTCACTGCTTCTCAGTTCCTTATTTAATTCTGTTACTTGCTGAGTTGGTTGTACTCATGCTACACACTGCACTTCATGTGCAGATCCAGGTGTGTACGGTTCTGGCGGTCGCTGAGTTCGTGCGCGGGTTGATTATCCGAAACTTACGAGGTAGCTGCCGGCGTTCGCAGTCCTTGTTTCTCCTTTCTAATTATCTTTTCTCTTGTATTGGCATTTGGCACGGACTGTAGTAAACTCTGTTTCTAGATTGGTTATTAGATGCTCATGACTTAGTGACACCCTGATGTCGGGCTATTTTGTTTTCGCACTTATATTTTATTTGGATTTTACCCCCGTTTTTATGAAAACTCCAGTTATTTTAAATGTCTTAATTCTTTTTGTTAAATTTTGAAAGTGTTTTGGCAAGGTCGGCTTGGCTAGTATCACGATAGGCGCCATCACAACGTGTTAGATTTTAGGTCGTGACAGAAAGTACACCCGAATTGTCTATATTAGGATCAGACAGTATCATCCGGGAGATGATCATTCAGAAAATTTCCAGTGTCCGGATAAGGCGATCAGCAAATTAGCAAGTTCTAAAATATCTGAGATTTGGCATTAATTTCATAGTAGTTGCTAATTTTCCAAGTATAATATACAGGCTGGATAGGTAATGCTCACAATGGACAGCCTTAATTCTAGGGAACGGTTACAAGGAATTTATACTATATATACTTCCACTCCATTAAACTTATACAACAATAACAACAACAACCCAGTATAATCCCACTAGTGGGATCTGGGGAGGGTAGTGTGTACGCAAACCTTACCCCTACCCTGGGGTAGAGAGGCTGTTTCCAATAGACCCTCGGCATCCTTCCCTCCAAGAACTACCCACCTTTGCTCTTGGGGTGACTCGAACTCACAACCTCTTGGTTGGAAGTGGAGGGTGCTTACCATCAGAGCAACCCACCTTGT